>SCLF01001224.1:0-13082 GCA_004367975.1 Mesochordaeus erythrocephalus
ATTTGACTAATATTGCTGGTATAAAATAGCCAATTGTGTGCCTGAGGGAACTTAAATAATTGTGTGCCTGAGAGATATCTGGGTGTAACAGTGTTAAAATTATATTGCATTCAAATTCAATTTTCGGTCAAAACATATGCCTAGAAAGCCAATAATGATACTATAGGTAGTGTAAAGACAGCTCTCTATTTAAAAAACGGGAAACGTTTGGTCAAATACGCTATATTGCGTGAAGAGTTAGTTTGTTTGATAGGTATTGGAAAATCCGGTATGCTACAAAACGTAAAAATTGTGATTTTAGACAATTTTATAGAAACAACCTTTCTAACTGGGCAGATGAAATATTTGCAATATTTATAAACCCTTAATTTGGTAGTATCGCTCTAATTTCCAGAGCTTTACTATATATTCAATAAAAAATACTTCTATACAATATAATAACGCAGTTTATAGTCAATAAAAATGTGCTGTGGATGGTAAGACCGCCATGTTTTGTCTACAGCGACAACGATACAAAGGCAAAACACTCAGAAAGTTTGGATCGAGACAGAGGTCCGACCGTTAAGATAATTGTAGTTAAATTTGGCAAATCGCTTGGATTTTCATCGAAAGTGAGAAAACGCTTTTGGCCTGCAAAATTAGTTACACTGAACATTTTTCGTCGGGAATCAGTTTGTTTGAAAAACCTTGTAATAAGTTGAAATTTGAAGCAGATACGTTCATTCATTCTCGAGATATCTGCGAAAGAAGAGCGTTTTGGACACGTCTTGGACGTTTTTTCACTTCACCGTATCCACTGGTAGCGGGGATCCTTTTTTTCTAAAAGTCTACCGCAAGTTAAGGGCAATTTATTCAGCTGAATTAACTTGGTAACGTGTAGACTTCCTTTGTATTTTGTGTCTTTTATTCTCATTCAAGATTTGTAAGAGGCAGATATCCATCTTTGATCCCGTAAGATAGGCACTCAAGATGTGATCTCCACGGCGTGCTTGTTACCACATCAGGCGATTACAGAGGTCCTAGTTATATGGACAAACGACGATTCAGCAAGAACGATTCAGCACGAGCCTGCACTAATCTTATATTACTTTAATGCATCACGCAAGAAGCCATGAATTAATTTACGTGAATAATAAAGTGGTCAAAATCTCATTTAAAAAAAAAAAGCCCGGGGAGGTTGGATTTGGGATATCTGATCAAATTCAATCTGTAAAATCGAACCAACTTATTATCAGGTTAAAATGACAAATTCGACATTAAACGTGGGTTTAATAGTAACCGCTGTAGTATTTGAGCCTCGTGTTTTACCGGAAGTGTATTTTCAATTATTTCAACAAATCTACGCATAAAACCACTCCGATAGATTGTCACGTAAAGTCTACAACTTTCTAAACATGATACGAAGGTAATATATTCCAAATCTCTCCTGAACGTCCATTTTGACTTTCCGCAAGAGTCAGCACGTGTACAGAGACAGACGCCAGAGTTACCTAAAGCTAATAAGCTTGATTTTCTTTCTTCTTCCAGCGGTTTCAGTAAGCGCCTGTTTATTCACACGTGCAGCCTCTTGCGGAAAATCAAAATGGACGTTCCGGGGAGATTTGGGATATACAGGTAACATATTTTGAAGTTCAGTGGCCGGTTAGCTCAATTGTTTAGATAGCATCACATGAAATTATGGGGCTTGTGGTTCGAGTCCGTTCTTGAGCACAAAGAATTCCCGTAATGCTATAGTGAATATTCCGAATTTAGCACTAAGGAAAATGTAGATAATCGAATTTTAGAGTGAGTAGAACTCTCAGCCCAACAATTATTATTAATTCAGACTGAAAACTGATCATTGTCAAGTTATAACGCAGTGCATTACGTAAAGATGGATGAATATGGCGGCCTTGTTTCCGATATTCCTATTTTTCTATGCTGTAAAATAAGTCAAAGTGGTTCGGTCCGCTAAATATGGGCTAAGAAAGCTTGTTCGAGAGACACTCGGTTTCACGAAAGTCAGGTGCCCGGTCCTCAGCTGATAGTGTGCTTTGATCAGCAGAGGACCGGACACCTGAGTTTCGTGAAACCGATTTATGCAACTGAAAAATATAATAAACACAAGAATTAGAATTTCTCAATTTGTAAAATGCGAATTACAGTTCACGTCTAAAATGAGCGTGTGAAATGAGCGTGTGAAATAAGCGTGTGAAATAAGCGTGTGAAATGAGCGTGTGAAATGAGCGATGAACATCAAATATTGGTTGCGGTTAAGGCATAACCGTTGGTTATATTGAATAAATCGTAAAAAACTAGGTTCTATTAATACAATACCTGTCTCGTCTATAAGATGTATTACGTGGGGTACTTATTTATTCAATAATAGGTGTTTTCTATTCAACAGAGCGTATTTCCCAAAACCGGGAACAGTGGACTATTTTAATAAATGAGATTTTGACCACTTTTGAAAGCCTAAATTTAGGCATTTAGACTCTTCATATTCAAAACCGTTGATTTACGGTTATAATTACAATATAAAATTACAAGATAACACCGTATTGGTCCAATTTTGCCATTTTAAAAGTCTACCGTTAAACTAATATTTAAAAATTGGTCTGATAAACCCTAATCTTACTACTATTACTCGTCCTCAATATCAAGGCCATCCGGTTGAATAAAAACTATTTATAATGTAAAATATAACAATCAAACTAATTGTTATCCACTTCCGTTGTGATTTATCCCCGTTATCCTTTATCGATCGCTGAAATTACCAAAATATTTAGTGTCAATACTTGTTCAGAAGAAAGCGTCAAATATAATCTATGCGCGACTATAGAGCCCCCCTACTGTGACCATCTAAGGCCGTGAAGAATTAAATTACTGATAATATTCACGTTCATGCACGCTCGTGAATATAAATCACGGTATCATGTGACTCATATAATTGGTTTAGATTTAAAGGAAACGAGCAAATCAGCGATCGAGACGGTCATCCATGACGGGAATTCACTGTGTGAGAAGCGGGAGGAGGAACTTGTCGACGAAAAATCAGAGGAAAAGGTTAAAATGCAACTACCAATTGATTGGGTGGAGGAACGGTTTCGGGTTGATCGACGAAAACTGGAAGAAATGATTCTCGGTAAGTTTCGAAACGATGCGGGGGGTCCTGTTTGACATCTATTCCAAGTGTTTGTTTTGTTACGGCTTAGGAAGTACGTATGTGTAAAACAACTATTCTAGCCAAGATGAAATGGTTTTAACTATGATGAATTTTACATCACCCATGAAACAATAACCGCAGTTTACGGATATGAGTCGATGGTTAAGCGTGTTTGTTGACTTTTTAATTGCACAAAAGGCGTTTGTTCTATTTGGAAGTTAACCACAAAGAGAATATCAAAACAAACCTCAGCCGTCCTAGATTAATGTTAATAAACATCCGAGTTTTAAGTTCATATAATAGAAACCGTTCAACGAACCATTTGAACCGATATAAATTTTATATGAACCTTATACAATGGCAACGTTAAAATTGGCAGTCGTATATTTTTTCTCGAGCCGTCTTACGGTAACATCGATGAATATTGTTTAATAAAAGCTTTGCCATTAGAAAGCTAAACGTTCACCTTTCAAATGGTAAACATTTGACTAAAAACTATTCATGGACTTTCCTCGAGACTGCCAATTTTAACGCTGACATTGTGTATAGTTATAGAAGTTATTCATATTAACATAATAATATTCGTAGACCATAAATTATGGATATATATCATATATCGTATACGATAGATCCGCAGTTAATTATCCCAAATCGACACGTTGGTAGATTCTTTAAATATTTTATCATTAATGAACTCCCCCAATTATAGTTACTATGGATTAACCATTTATATGTAAACGACAAGTTAGTAATTGCCCGGGATGTATCTATGATTCATCCATTTACGAATATTGACCAATTAAAATCCAGTTTTTTTTTTTTACAATTATAGGCCTTTGCATAGTAATGTGCAATAGGTCTGCGTGTGTTTCAAAGTACAAAACAAGAATATTATTTGTTTTAGTTTGTAGAAATGAATATCTGACTGTCGCCGTGATAGAAATGTGGCGACAAAATGCGGTAACTATTTTACAGTAAATTCCTTAGGCCTTTTGCAGTGTTAAACCCGTATTTGTTTCCGGCAACCGTGATATTAACCTTTGGGTACCGCACCTTCCCCATTTGGCGACCTGGATATTTGACCATTTTTGCATGAATTTTTGCATGATTAAAGATTTTTCCTTTACCGATATAATGGTATGTCTCTTTTTAAATATCTCTTTTGGTTTTAACACAGAATTTTACAATTTTAGCAGCGTACAAAATGCTTTTTAAACTTTAAATGCCATTTTATGAGCCGTAAATGGATTTTCGGGATTAAATAAAACTGTACCTTGGAATTTTTGTTCTTTTTGGCCGAAGACTGTCTTTTTCTATATTTCGCTTTCTCTTGGAAACAAATTAAACGTCCTCTGCATTTTCGTATGTATCTCGAGAATACCCTAATATTACATAGCCAGGGGTTCAATCTTTCCATACATCTATTTACTTTGTAGATTAGTTTTCTAGTGGCGTCGGACTTGTGGACATTGTAATTGAAATGAACAGCATGAAGTGAAAGAGAGCATATTTTCGGCCTATCACGCTACTCAAAGTCGCTAAAAATATTATCTCACAAATTCGGTACACAACCGAAATTACAAACTACAGTTTTAATTCAAAAAATCCAATTGTGACTGAGAAAACGGCATTTAAAACTACTATTCATTTTCGATACAATTTTCGACAATTTTCGAAAAACAAAATACAGGTGAAAAACCGGAACGTGATATCTGCTGGTTAAAGAATGAATTCGGTCTCAATATGGTCTCAATGTTATTCAGAATGACAGTCTGACGATAATATGTTGTCTCCCTCGTGACTCCATATTTATAAAAAGCAAACAAAAGGTGGAATCTCTTGTTTTCTGTTGACTCTAAGCCTGACAAATTCTGTTGAAATCAAACAAGGTAATCGAGGAGCGATTACAATTTTAGACATCGTTTACATTCTACTGCATTCGGTACTAAAAACTACCTTGAAACTTACCGGACCCCCCCCCCTTTCCTAAACAATTTAATTTCTGATCCGGACAAAACATATACCGTTGCCAGATAATTTTACAGCTAAAATAATAATTTCACACCTATTATTTTAAAGCTTGCATAAACAGCTTTATTTTTGTTCTATTAGGCCGTCAGGATAACATTTATACAGACAGAGTATTAACGAAAAGTTCATTATCAAAAAGGTCAACTTAATCTCAATTAATTATAAGGCGTTTCTAACTACCATGCCGACTTTGAAAGCACACAGTTTATTTTCTAGCTAGAAATCTGTTTTTCGGAAATATTTTTAACATCAATTTTTACCAATCAACTTGTAGCGTGTCCGCTTAGCTCAGTCGGGAGAGCGTCTGACTAGGAATCGGAAGGTTGCGAGTTCGAGCCTCATGGTGGGAACAGGTTTTTCGGTAGTTTATAAATTACACACCGTAACAAAGCTCGCCCCATTGCGCAATTCGCCCCATTGCGCAATAGAAAACTGGCAGAAATACAAAAGCGGGAATCGCTCGATTAAATATTACCGCACGCTTGTCACGAGAAGTCACTGGGTTTTAGCCCAAGCTTCGATTTTACAATTTAAATAAAGAAAATCTAAATTAAAAAAATTCAGTATAATGCAGAAGTGGCTTAACGTGTGACATAACTACAGGTTTGAAAGACAAAGGATCCACTTGAAGCTGTTTTCTGAAAGACACTCTGGTTAAGGATCGCTCTCTGACTAATTTGCTCACATATTGTTTCGTTGCACACGTTATCTGTCCACCTAAGGCCACCCAAAATGGGTCTGAAAAATCCACGTGGATAACTCACACAAGGGTGACTCTCACTGAGTCGAATATTATTTTCGGGGGGTTGTTGGCTATTGAGACTTTCTGTCATATCCTTCATGTAAGGAATTCATATATAGTCAAGATTTATATTCTATTAAGTCGAGATACGTTGGTTTAGTGGTATCACAATAGGCTGTCAGACCGTTAACCGGGTTCGATCCCAGGCGTGTCAAATGTTTTCGAATAGTCATTTCGACACCTTACCTCTATGCTAACAGGGTCAACGCATTGTGTCGAGTTGGATGCAATAACTAATTTAGCTCTATATTATCTTTACTACTTATTTGCCGCAAATATTTACCAGAAGTTATTTTTGTCCTAATTTTATCGAAAACTATGTGAATTGCGAAATGCTCTATTATTATGGAGATATTGTCTCCGATCAATTAGGACATTACTAAATAAGGAAATTAACTATTTTTTAGGTTCGTAAATAAATGTTTGATTGAGGGAGAGTCAACCAACGAGAGTTAATATTAGCATTTTTAATCACTTCCGGTCGCGTGGGGAGGAAATTGATAAAAATAACAAATGGCCTGTCCATCCACACGTGGCCCCCTGTTACGCTAATCATGTTAAACGTCAGTTTTTAGTGTATAATTGTTGAATACGTCAAGGACAACACAAAGGGATTAATATTCAGTTCTAAGACATAGGTTCTAAATAGATGGTCAATAATAACCAGAAGAAATTTTCCTTGCATCTTTTGGATTCAATTTTAAACCAAAAGAGACTCAAAAAGTATAAATTAGGGCCAACTCGTCATTTAGTTGACGGATTGATTCATTCTTCTGAAAATGTCTAGTGAGGAGATTTGTATGAATCGGTACTTGTATTTTTAGGTACCTGCATACTTTAATTTTGAGTCGCTTGCAGTCACTGTCAATGTGACTCCTGTTTCCTCGACACCGCACGGGTTAAGCGTGTTTTATCTATTTATTGGATTTGAGGTTTAAATAATGAGTAATTAGGGATTGTGTGATTTAGATCGTAGAAAGAACAAGTGTTCATAAAATTTTGTTCATAAAATTGTTCTCTATTCATCGGAACAAATATTTACCCACTGAAAATACACCGGAAGTGAGGTAGAGATTTCCGTTCCTGGCAGTAAAACCTGATATGACTCGAATAGAATAATACCGTCTCGGGGAATGGGATATTTTATTGGTCAACCAATGGGATGGTTATTTCTTCGTAAATGAAACAATGAGGATACATTATGGATATTTACTTTATTTATATCGATTGTTGCAACAGTATGCAGATCGACAGACTTATTTAAATAATATTTGTTGAGTTTCTGTATTTGTTGATCTTTATACTGGAGGACTGTAAACATTGTCCACCACGGTTTAACAACTTAAATACAAAGTTAATATCAGATTATAAATATTACCGTGGTACAGCATAAATGCTGCACAATTGCGAAAGCGTTGCGTCATGATTGAAGAAAGATAATTGTTAGTTTATGATGGATTTAGGAGCGCATGAGCTCCGTGCAGAAAAATCTGTTTGTCCTCATCACTTTAGTACGCCTGTGTTTAAACGAAAGCGAAACATAACTGTAATATTTATATATCAAATAGAGTATTATGGTTTCAAAATAGTTATTCTGTCTTGTTTGTTTTGGTATTATAGATGTAAACGTGGGGATGTATTTTAGAAATAACAAAACACTAAATACGTGTTGTTATTTGATGGATAGGAGTGTAGTACTTTGTCCTACATGATACTTCAGAATGTATTAGTATCATACGTAAAGGACCCTTACGCCTTCTCGAAAAATGTTTACATAGACTTTACATAGATTTACATACATACATTATTGATTTCAATCGAACTTTTAACAATCTCGCGAGATTTGCGTTTCTCTTCGAGTCAACATAGACGTCCTTTTAAACTCGAGGTCAGGGTTACTCTAGATAAAGGTCGTTACTAACGATGAAGTGAAGGTCAATTGACTCCTCGTTGAAACTTTGCTTTGCGGTACAAATAACCACAATGGGCTGCTTGGAGACCTTATAATTACTGTAACAAAGTCGTTTAAAAACTAAATAGATGCAGACTAGCAACCTTTTCATTTTTTGTCATCTGAATATGTGGATTTGCTGTATTTTAACAGTTATGATACCTCCAGTTTGAATAACCCGTGGCGTCCCACGTGATGGATTTCTAATAAAGAACATCGATCCGAAGACTTCCTGATTGATAGGGATATATCCCATAAGGCTCACTTTGTACTGTAGGCGTGCATTCGTAGATCAGTTGATAGAGCGTTCCGCTAGATACAGAAAGGACGCGTGGTTCGAATCCCGCCGAAAGCGCATATTTTTTATAGATGCAGGAGTGAACCTTTGAGGTAGTCATAGGCATAAATAGATACAACGATAATATTTCATTATTACATTTTGTCAAGCAGTAATACATTACAGGTTAATAATCATGCGCCTTGTTATCATTTATAACGAGGCCATTCGAATAAAAGACTTGGCAAATATTAGACGAAAAACAGCAGACTAGTTTAACTCGTCAGAAACAGCCGAAATATAATGGATCAAATTTTTATTCATAAATAGAATTGTCTTAGTAAATGTTGGCTGGAGAAGTATTTCATGTGTTGGTCTCATTCATCGGTTGTTTGCATGTCAAATTCGATAGTATTGTTGTTATTTATTTAATGACGAAATTATCACGCGACTCGCGGTGCTTTTGATCCTCTAATATACAGAAAATCACTAATTGGCGATTATTATGAATTAAGTTGAAGCAATTTTTCTACATTAAATTGAACCAAAATGAAGATTATCCATATTTAAGGAGGATACCTCATAAAGTTTTAAAACCCCATTTTTAACCTGCCCGTTTCCATTAAATGTGCTGCTTTTTGCGGGACATCTGGTCACCCTAGTTGATGTCAATTATGTTCAATTCAAGTTCTAATCGACATTAAAAACGCGTATTTGTGCGGAAACGAGAAGGTCGTTAGCATGAAATTTACGACAAGTTAATGGTCGAACACGACGAACCGTTTGCGCAACGGTTAAGTCCGTACAATGATGTTTGCGGTAGCCAAAGCGGTCTCGTCTTCCTACTCGTATAATTATACGCTATAATCAAACCTAATGACCAAGTATAAACATTTGGTTATTTTATTCCTACTCCACCAGAGTCTTTTCTGTTTCTCTCTTGACGTCGATTTATTTAGAATTGGGTTTTGGATGTTTGTTTTCAACCTAAAGTTTACGCCCATTTAGATACCAGATATTTGGGGTAAAAAACGCCGCACAAACACGTTAACTGAACACTGATTCGTTTGACAAAGTTGCACCTGTTTTTGCATATTTTTCGCAAGTAATGTGTATTATGTGCATATATACGATGATCACAAGGCTAAGCCCCAATTTCCTTAACTCGTGCGCACAAAAGTGGACGATACTGAATAGATCAAGGTCAGAATGGCTCCTCGCACGCTCCTAAGGTTCACAGTGAAGAATCACCGAAGTGAAACTCAAAAACTCGCGTATTTAGGGTTTTTGATCTGGATACGGCCTACGAGTACAGTACATACAAATGAAATATAAATCTATGCCCGATAATTATGCGGCAATTTTTTCCGAGATAAAATTATGATGCGAATGATAACTAGAATATCATTTTCGGACCGGAAGTATCAGAAAATTACAATAAACTATAGAATTTCGATAAGTTTAGTTTGTCAGCACATCAAAATCGTACGTTCCTACCACTCTAGTTACCATTAGAACTACAGATTAATTTATTTACATATGATCTGCTTTGTTGTACAGTGAAGCCATACAAATTGTCCGATTTGAATAGGCCAATTACGGGCCTTTAAATTTCACGGGCGTTGAAATTAGGTGTACGGAATCTAGGTCCTTTCATTGACGGCTGATCAATTGGCGCGTGATCAAATATACGAATGGTAACTAATGGTGACTTCATTCAAAGACCAGACTGGTCATTAACAAATTTTGCAGACGGAAATTCCGCCTACGACCGGACAATTTTTATGACTTAACTGTATATTGAGCTATTATTGTGAGATTTTCTGTTGTTCGGTCAAGACAGGCTCCTATTCTGGTTACCGTTTAACGGCTATTATGAACTGCTCATTTAATTGAGAAACTTGATCACCTAAACCCATCCGTTACCTGCCTCATTTAACCCTGGTGTCTGTCTTCTTCATTTTCCTCGAGAACTAACTTTTTGAAATTTTGTATGATTAATTGTTTCCAATTAAATGTTATTTCTCTTTAAAGTAGTGTCCAAACTTGCCCTTCCAACGTGCTTTTTAACTTTAAATGCCACTGCCTCGGCCGTAAGCATATTATCTTAATTAAAAGAACTTGCTCCATTAAATTATAATTCAAAACCTAACGCGAGAAAAAAAGCGAAGTTCTACCAACTATACATGATATAATACACCAAAGAGTGTAATGTTTCTCTCGGCAGAGCATTTGCTCTTTTTCTCGGAACTCGTAGTTCTTGTATTCTAGACCAATGAGATGAACAGCCGAATAGGAGAGGTTCAAATTTATTTGACTGGAGTTTTCATCGCTAGGCCCATTTGAGCGTTTGTTTGGACTAGACCATTTGGCATGATATTATGGTAATGAGATTATTCAACGGCAAAAATAATCCGCGGTATGATTCCTTGTATCAAACGTCTTGGATCAATATTTGCGTCTAACGTTAAATATTTAGCGGAAAATGTCCTTTTAGCGTCCTTTTAGTCACGACTTCTTTAGATTTTCGACCAATTTCTATAAGCTTCAACGGAATACTTTTATCCTCTGAAATATAATATTACGTAAAAGCACGATGCATATGCGATTTATCAAATAATAATCTTTATCTTTTTTAATTGGGGGGGGGGGTTCTTGCTATATTTGGATTTCTATTTCCAAAACAATCTTTTTAAAATCAGTTATCACTGCGTCAGATAACTGGAACAATTATAGGCTATTATTGCGGATACGCAAATGAACAAAATTGTATAACTTTCGTTTACATCATTAGAAATATGGTCATGATGCGGTGCGTAATTGTTATATCCAGAAACCTGGTGCCCAGTACGAGCCTCGAACTCGTAACCTTCAAATTACTAGTTGGCTGCTCTACCGACTGAGCTAGATGACCACGTTTATGCGTGTCACTAGCCAAGACAACTCTCGAAACCAATTAAGCACCCCAACTTTTTCTACAATTCTCCTTTCACTTTTCTTGTTCATATCAGTAAGTCAAATGTTTAATCGGGTGAATCATACTCAATGAATAGGCTAATATCTACAATGTTAAAAATAATTATTTTTGTCGGTATTTACATTATGTTTGTGTCGCTTGGTAAATTTTTTCTAGTCGTAAAACGCAAAACAAAAACGGTAAGTCCTCTTTTAGTAAATAGTAACCCTGAATAGTTATGGGAGTCATTATTGGATGAAAGTTGTCTACCGGAGCTCATCTGCGTAAGCTTCTGTATTATTTTTTAGCTTTTTTAAGACTACACCCGCCGATATTTCCGGTGTCATTGTCCATCATAAATGCGGGAAAAATTTCAAAAGGGTATTCAAACAATTTTTGGACTTTCCCGTGGTCAAAATGGAAAACAAAATAGGGTCCTGCTGTGACTCCCACGCGTACAAATTAAGTGACAAGTGGAATTTATAGTTTATTTGATTTGATTAATGCTTTATAAAAGAGCTAATTTCGCTCTTTTTGAAAGACGTCATATTTGTTTGATGTATATCCGAAACGGCTGGCTGTGTGTGTTCTTGAGTAGCGAAGTCTAGTATAGTCGGAAAAGTCTGGTACGAGTTTTTCGTAACTTACCCAGTGAACTTTTCATGTTTGCGTGAATGAGTATTCCCAGTGTCCGTTGAGCCAATTAGATTACGGTATGAAGCTGAATAAAACACCAATTCAAACACAACGCAGTACATATAAAATTACTATAGAACTTATAAATGTACAAATATCACTAAAAGGCTTACGCCGAAATGTACTGGAATTTTTAAATTATTTCATATATTCTTATTATATTTATTATATTATATTTAGCTTATCTAACACGCAACGGTTATTTCTTGCTTCATTTGTTACCATTTTCGTTCCGCGTTGTGCTTGAACTACTGTGTTTTATTTCGCTTCGTACCGCAGTCTAAGTGGCTGAACGGACATGACATTACTCGTTCACTCAAAAATTTAATTGTTAATATTCTTCGCACAGTGCTCTCTCGAATATTGTACAGTTTAATATTAAAACCAGACCCTTCTTACCATGGCTTTCTGAGTCAGCCATTTCGTATTATATATATATATAAATGAAGCAATATATACATATATTAAAATAATGGGAACATACTGTAACAACTAATTATACATTATGTACAAAAGATAGAGAATTGAAGCTGTTATGACCGTTTATTTCTATAGGACACTGGAGAGCTGATCATGAAAATAAACATAAGAACAAGCTAAAATAAATTGAACTATACATACATATCTACTATTTTCAAAACTAATCTTCCTATAGGAGTCTACAGACATTCAATTCACAAATAAACACCAAATTTAACTGCCCGGAAAACGTAATAGATTCCACTCTCGCTCTCTATCACTTCCCCTCCTACCTCTCTCCTTTTTCACATCCGCTTATTAGGAACGCCTGAAAAGACTGAAAATGCTTGTGGCGTATTGTTGACTCGGCCTTTAGGTGGTAGGGCTTTTGATCTTAGACCGCTTAGTTTTGAGATAATTAAGGGGAAAGGGCAGACTTATCCCATCGGGTTCAACCGGGCCACTAGAATATAAGGCCGATAGCATTAAAACGACCAATTTAACTCATACGTTTACATTTAACCAACAAAAATTAAAAAGTGCCGCTAATTTCACAATTTTTACGGGTAACAGTTTTACGAATTATATGAAGGAATTAATATTTTTTTCTAGAATTTAGTTTTGATGAGCAAACTTTACAGATTATAAATTTTTATTTTCCAATAATAAATATGGGTATAATACCCATATATATCTCCCAGACATATTTTTGGTTACTTATGACCAGGGACCCTGTTTTTAGCGTTTTAAAGGCCTTTGGCGTGG
>SCLF01001335.1:0-13081 GCA_004367975.1 Mesochordaeus erythrocephalus
CCCAAAAAGACTTTCTCAGAGAATTACAATACAAAGATTCAGTATTGAGACCAATAATACAAGGTTTAGAAAATAGTCGGGTAAATTTTCCAAAATCCATGAGAAAACAGTCTACAATATGGGAAAAGAAAGATCCCAGACTAGAAAAGGGAGTGCTGTACATAACAAAGAATGTCTTAGGCATAGAACAAACGTTAATTCCGTTACCAAAATCTGCAGCACTAATAGCGATAACAGCAGTGCATAATACAATAGGACATCATACGGTAACGCAAATCACTAAACAAGTTAACAGATATTTTGAGATTGAAAATGTTAAAGTTTTAGTACAAAATTTCATAGGAAAATGCGTTAAATGTGTAATACAGAAATGCGAAAAGACATTCGCAAAAACGAAGTTAAAACAGATTCCTATACCATCAGAATTTTTCACACAAATTCTGGTAGACGAAGTAACGCGAACACACAAAAATAAAACATTTAAATTTTTGTTAGCCACAGAAACATTGTCAAGATTTATGATGGTGATTCCATACGACAATCCAATGACGAGCGAAAAATTCGTGGCATTAATCGCGATGGTAAAGACAGCATTATGTCCTCACATAACTAATGCAGTTAACATTGAGTTAAGATGTGACAATGCGTCATGGCATACATCCAACGCGGTAAAACAAGCATTAACGTTTTTCAATATTCAAATAATAGCACATATTTCAACAACTTTCTCAAAAAATAATATAGCAGAACTGGATGCTAGATTAATGCATTTTTCCAAATATCTCGCGTATTTTTTGGCAAACACACCATTAGACCAAGAGTTATGTCTACATTTAGCAGTCATAAAAAATAATTCTACTATCGGAGAAGACGGCTATACTCCTGCGGAATTATTTACAGGTCGTCAATGGAAGGATAATCGTTTGATACAATTAGAAACGAAAGATTTTATCCAAAAATTGATCAAAACGCGACAAAAGAAAAGAGAGAGTTTAGAAAATAAAAATGCCAGTACAAATAGAACACGTCAATTAAATCTCATTCCTCATGATTCAATAATAATCAATGAAAATGACAGGAAAATAAAAACGGGAGACTTTATAAAACTTAACACCCCGTTCAGAAAAAACGAATTAATGGCGATTTGGTTGGTAATTAGAATAAATTTCTGCGAAAAACGAGTTTTAGCACGAAGAGACTCTGATTTAGGAAATTCACAACCAAAGTGGATATGTTTTTCGCGTGTAAGTGAAGTAATAGAGAAAGGAAACCAAATGTTTAACATATTTTCTATGGAAGAAAGCGATTTTATAAATCAACCTAATCCCCGTTTTATAAAAAGTTTCTTTCAGAAAGTTTTATTCAATGTATTACTTGCACCTAAACACTATCAGTTACCAAACCAGATTTTAATAGAAAACTTGAATCCTCTAATTCTTGAAAAGGAATTAAACAAGTTTGTGCCATTATCAATTTCATCGATTCCTTCGCAAATATCTATGGACTACGATATAATAGATATGGAAGAAGATTACCTGGTTCCTATAAAGAGACAAAAACAAGAAGAAAGAAGAAGAGTTAAAAAAAGTTGTAAACAGTTTTCTGTAATCACATTTAATCCCTTATTTACACAATATATACTATTTTTCTGTACACGGTAATTTATAAATATAATTGAATTCAAGGAAAAATTAGTTTCCGTAAATCTCTTCATCAAATCAAGCATTCATACATTTCGTTTCAATTTATTGAAAGTATTTTAATTATATTTAAGGAAACATCAGAACAATTAAAGAACAGGAGATTCAAAATAATTTTATCGAAAGGAATTTAATAGTACGGAAAATCATAATTTAATTTTATAATTAATTCAAAATATTTCTATTTAAAAAAATAATAAATCAATAAAAATATATATCCTAAATAAACATAAAGGAAAATTAACTAATAATTAATTCTTTTAATTACGCTAAATAAATAAATAAGTAAAATAGAAACGGCCATTTGGTGAAAATAGTTGTCAAGATACGTAACTATCAACTAACTTAAATAAATATTAAAAGCTATCGTAATAATGGCAATCGGGAACCCGTTTTTCGCGGAGGGTTTGAATCCCTAACTAATTTTAGCGCGTTTAGTTCATAGATTATGAACGCTTCTTGAAATAAGGATGCATAAGGCTTTCATCTTAAATCAACGCGACACCCCTACCTTGATTAATAAGATTAAAAAAACAATTTATTAACATAAAATTGTAATTAAAATCAGTATAAGAGCCTACAATAGCGTCTAACAAATATTAAGTTAGCCTCTTGACGACGTATTTTCACTAGAATGAGAGTAATTAAATTAATATACCATTTATTTATAATAAATAAAATAATTAGGTCTAATAAAAGTAATATTTATTACATAATAAAATAGAAATATATATCTATGTAAAATATAATACAAAAATCCATTTCGTAAAATTATTTACAGAATTCCATAATGGGATTCATAAAATATCATGCATGCGAAAATTCACAGACTTTTTAAAGGAAAACTCAATAAAAACTATTTATTAAATATAATATTACAAAATAATTAAGTATTATTTACAGTTTTAAGAATATAAGAATTGTCGCGATATTAATAGACTGGCCAATAAGAGGACATCAATTCCATTTCATTCTTCCTTTTTCATCTTCATCTTCATAGAACAATTTAAAATAATAATAATGTACAGAACTACGGAAGAAATAAGTCCTTTATTGTTTAGTTCATTTAACTTAAGAACCCGGGTATTTTGAAAAGTCTGAAATATTTTCAAACAATTTAAAATACTCACACTTAAAAGTAGTCTCCCTCGTCTAGTTTAATATATCGGACTGTATCGCGTTACTCTACTAAAACCAAAATTTTCAACGAAATAGCTCCGCAATATACTCGAACTCCTATAAAGCTAAAATGCCAACAGAATAATAATAATGTACTGTACAATAATATAATATTTTCGCTATACTCCAAAGGTAACATCTTTAAATAATTAATATTAATAATAAAACGTTTTAAAAATTTCAAAGATTAAATTAAAATTTTCAATTATGAGAAAAATTTTATAAAACATCTCCATAACTATTTAATAAACAATATCTATTAAAGGTTTGATATATCCGAAACCAAAACACAGTACATTAATTGCAAATACCTGCTAAATATCAAATTCAAAAAATACCTACACATAGTGTGTGTTGATTAGCGATACAGTCGAAAAGTTAATATCAAAATATCATATTCTCTCATTTATAAAATCAAAAATCAATATAACAATAATATATATGCATGCGGAAAATATATAAAAATATTAAAATATAATAATCGCGTCTATAAAATTTACAAGATTACCTAAATTAATTCGGAAAAATAACTTTATAGTAGCGATTACGATAAATCTGAAATTTAGCTAAACTTAGCTAACCTTAATTACCTACTTACGTTACACTTAAAAAAGTGCCAATAATAGAAAATAATCTGTCTGTAAGACCAAAGTTTAACCGGACTATCCTATTTCGGGGGAAATTGTTTAATCAGCCATCGAAAAGATTATGCCTGCATCTTTCGATTATTTTTCGCGATTCAATAAAGTGTGCCAGCTCACACTGGCTGTCCGCTCCAGCCTCCTACAAATTTTAAAATTCAATTTTAAAATTTTAGCCACATTTAATTATCGCTTTTATTTGTAAACCTAGCAAGTTCCCCCTAAACCATTACCATGTACTGTGCAGCTTACACAGTACATATATTCCTTAAAGTTTCCATCAACAAATTCATCTTATTCGTAAATTTTTTTCGCGTCTAAAGGTCTCTAAAACTCATCCCCATGAATTTTGTAAATTTATACACATTTATTTCAATCTGAATAAAAAAGGAATAGTTTAAAATGATTCTATATGCAACATAAAAAAAATAACAAATAAATTAAAAAAACACAAAACATTTATAAAATAATGCGAAAAAGGTACAGTGGTAAAATAAAAAAGTGGCACAAATATAGTTTATTTTCGCGTTCATCACTGGAAGCGTCGAGCTCTGCGTTGAATTAATTCTTCAAGGCTGATTCTATAGCGGAGCATGGTATCCAAATCTTGATCATCCTCTTCAGTACGATTAAGCACAGTTCGACCTATCTCGATCCAATCCAATAGATGTTGATTCCGTACCACATCCCTAGGAAATTCGTTTTCGCGTCTGGATTGTATTTTCCGGGTAGTTTCGCCAATGTGGGTACAGAAGTGCTGTCGAACGAGTGCAAAAGTAACTAAAAAATAAACGTTAAATAAAATTTGAGAAAATTATTAAAATTAACACCAAAAGGTGCCACCATTTGGCAAACAAAATTTTACATACAAAATTTCGCGATTTCTATAATAGGCAATAAAAACTAAAATGTTAGTATAAGCAAGCTACAAGCTGATTTATTACACCACTTACCACAGTTGAAAATATAAAATATACTAAAATATTTATAAAACAAGTAACGAAAAGACAAAATTAAATATTTACCTATGAGATTTAAGTAGTCGGTAGTCGTTAAGCCTTCTACTCCAAAATCAAGGATTAACTCATCCAGAATAGTAGTATTGGCTGGATCGTTTCGCGGATCATCCAGCCAATCGGAAGCTTGTGGTTTAGTTCCAACCAAACGACGCCAATTACCGTCTTTGGTATAGAACACAGAAGAATAGAGTGAGGATACACTGCGTAGAACAGCGTCAGCTTTCACGTTAGAATCGCGTAATGCATATCCAACGATATGCTATAAAAAAAATATATAAAATAGATCAAAAAGCGAAAATAAGCGAAGTAATTTAATTAAAAAGTATTTTTTATTAAATATACCTCAATAAACTTTCGCACCCTCCCTTCTGAGTCTTTACGTCCAACATTGAGTCGTAGAGATCCATAAGAGGACATGTTGTCGGCAACATTTTGTAGAGATTTATCTAAAAAAAGTAAATTCGTGGATTTTAGTGGTTGAATATTTGATTTATTTTTGAATTTTGGAACGGTGGACATAATCAATGAATTGATATTGCATTGAACAATGACTATAGTTTCGCGATTCAGTTTAAGTTAATTAATTTATAAGTAAAAGTAAATTACCGCTAGAATCGAAGAATTCGTCCAGAAAACAATGTGGATGAATTCGCCCGGATTGGAATCCATTATGCCCAGAAATTAATGGCCCACTCATCAAGAGTTCTTGTGCTACAAGAGCTGCCGCAGAACCAAACCGGATATTATGCAGGTCCAAAAATCCGGGCATACAAACGTCGCATTCATCTGACAAAGCCCAATCACATACCAAAGTGCCGATTTTGCGATATGGACAGTTTGTGATGCACCATTGATTTCGGCTGACTGCATATACCAGAATCGCGTTTTCTTCGCCGACATCTGCAGCAAAAAGTCGTGCCCGGAGGTTAGCCCAGCCAAAGGCGCTCCAGCCATCTGTGGAGGAATTTTCAAAAAGCAAAGAAGCGAAAAGAAAATTGATTTAAAAGAAATTTTAGAATTTTAATGTATTTAGTTACATTAATAATTGTGCGGTTTTCGCTTTGGAGATTTGGTCAAGTTGTGGATATTTTATTTGTAAAGTTATGAAGTGAACATTTTATTTAGAATTATAATATAAAAATTTAAGTTTAAGATTTTAAGATAATTTAAATTAAAAGTAAAATAGGAAAGGTTATAATAAATATTCTATTCCAATATATATAGCTAATGATACCGTGTAAGAAGCTAATAAGAGTTGTGAATGGTTTTATCGCGAAATAAAGAAAGAGAAAAAAAACATTGTAGTTTTACTATATTATATGGAAATATAATAGGATATAATATTTAAAAATTCCCTTGATGATTACGAGGTAAGACGCAAGGTCTCTCAAAGTAATCTGCGTAAAACCAGGGTACATGAACCACAAGTTTACGACCATTTCGCCCGTCTGGAGTCATTTCAAAACAAAAATCTTGGCCGTCCCCAGTGGCGCCGAAACCATGTTGATATTTTTTATTCCAAAAGCGGAACAATAGACGGAAATCGCGATCTAGGTAGTGAATGGTTAAAATAAAGCAATACTTGGTAAATAGATAAAATCAATCACTTTTTAATTATCGTTTGAATTCAAAAGTAATTAATAATATTGTGGTTTAGGTTCAAAATAATTGATAGAGAATTTACTTCAGCATTTATAAATGCTATATTAAAAACATATGAAGCGAAAATTATCATTATCAATCATTTGAATTTAGAAATAGAACATTTACCAGTGAAACTCATGACTAGTGGATCTTCAATGACCTCCAGCCCACCATTCTTGAACCAACAGATTCGTTGTGCGAAGATGTTTTCGCGTAGAAGGGTGATTCCAGTTTCACTGAAAAAAAATCATGAAATAAAGAAGAGAATAAAAATGTTTAAAATTAATAGGTATTATTTAACCAATAATTCTAAAGTGATTATTTACCCAAAAATAGAAACCAAGCCACCAACGCGATCTGTAGTATTAGCAGCGAGTCTGTATCTAACCGCTTCAGCTTTTCTACGTTGAAGAATAGTGTTCTGAAGGCATAAAATTATAATTTATTAAATATTATATTTATTTATTAAAAGCGATTTAAAATTATTTGCAATTTTTCTGACAGCTTATTGAGTACATGATAAGTTGGGAGAGAAAATTTATCAATAATTCAAGCGAAAATAAACAATTATAGTCAAGAAAATTACCGTTACATCGTTGACGGATTCCATTTTGGAAACATTTGCTTCTTCAAGAATTTCAACCGGATCTTCATTGATAACTTTAACTCGATGACGACTGGGCATCAAAGAGGTTGCCTGAGGTAACCTTAGTTTTTTTACAGGTTCCTCGACACCTTCAGTATTATTGGGCGAACGATCTCGAATTTTTTCGCGTTTTTCGAGACCATTATAGTGAAATTTAATATTACTGGACGAGCTTGGTCCAAATGTTATGACATTCGCGAGGTGCTCAGTATCGATGGTATTGTACTGAGTATTATCATTTACTGGAGTTTTATTTTCTTCACGTTGAAGATGTTCCAATACATGAAAAAAACTAGTTGTGTCGATTAATTTGGACACTTTTGATAATTTTTCGCGTTTAGCAATATTATTTATGTCAAAATTAGCTTCATCAGTAGCTTTGGATTTAAGATTTTTTTCTATACAAGGAATCTCTATAGGTTTATCCTCTAATTCAGAAATATTTTCGCGTTCTGAGATACTCTCACCGCATTCACTTTCGATATAGGGAAATACGTTCGCGTCATAAGAATCATAGGATTGGTCATCAGAGTCACTATGGTACCGCCATTCAGCATAGTCCCAAATTGTTGCTGAATGCACACTCTGGTCGCTAAATTCACCCGAAGACATTTCTTCGAAGTTGGCAGTTTCAGCGGTGAATTTATTGATTTCGGCCATTTTTTTGGAGGAAAAGTTCTCTAATCTAAAAGAAATAAGTTATCGCGATAAATTCTCTATTTAAGCAACAGTTACAGTAATAATATAGATCCATTACAGAGCGTTCAGAATTTGATTTTGAAAAAACTTTTTTGTTTCGGACAAGAATAGCACTCCGAAATCTACCAGTCAAATGTCCGAATTTATTTTTACAATTTAACTCTTAAGTTTCAAACCAATTGATGATTCATTTTAAACGTAATTTAATGAATAATTTGAAAGCAATTTCATACGATAAAATTCAAAAGCGAAAAATAACATTTTGAAAGAATTAAATATATTCAAAAATGCCAAATTTTTACAATCAGATGAAAACCATTTTTCATAAGATGATGAAAGGCACAATAGAGATGGACAGCCTTAAGGAGAAATAAAATAAAATTACGGAATCATCAAAAGCAGAAAATCGCGAAGAAACTGATGAAATGTTATTGAAGTTGGAAAACTTGATGATAATTTCAGATAATTGTAATTATATGGAATTGTTTTATTTGAAAGATAACAAAATATTAGTGGAGGAATTATTGGTTTTAACAAAGAAGCAGAAAAATAAAAACAAAATTTTGCCATTTTTTTATTTTTGTCACGTTGCTTCAAAAATAATGTTAGTTCCGTCGTATTCCGCTAATTTTTCATCCCATATATTAGATTTAAAACCGGCAGGTAAATTCCCGGTAAAAATGAGGACTAATCTTTCGTTCAATTCCGATTCATGGAGTGATTCGGAAGTTCCAGAGTCAGCGTTAGCAACGGCTAGTATTACTGATAGTGTTCAAGCGAATTCAGAAATAATCATGATTCCATCTTCCAGTAGTAATTCTCCTAGTATAAATTCCTTGAAGCGAAAAAGGTCCATATCGGACACCATAGAATTCGATCAAACTATAAATAAAAGAGATCCGAATTTCAAGGGTAGATTTAAAAATTTACTGAAGATGTTTAGTGATACTGTTGAGGATTTGTAGATAATGTCTAAAATGTTTACGGGTCATAAAAACTTCCACATCAAAGAACTATTTCTTATATGTAACAAATGTATCTGTAACAAATTTGCACTCATGTATTTCACTTTATTTCACAAGTTAACTATTATAACTTCCAATTTTAACTACCTGCATTTATTTAATCAAGTACACTGTTTAAATCATTTTATTATTAAGCAGAACTGTACAGACAGGAAGTTTAAAATAATTAAAAAGTTAACCGGAGAAAAGTTAGAACAATTTGGCTACAATTATAATTTTTAGTAAAAATTACAAAAATAGAGACGACGTAGAAATTACATGACGTCATATGATTTATACCGACATTTATTTCGACAACTAAAAGTGGCTGAAACTTTCCTACCCATCACTTTAAGTCTGAATTCAAAATAGCCAAATAGTAAGATATAGAAAAGGAGAGAATATTTGAGAGAAATTTATATAGCGATAAAAGAAGGATTATTTACAAAGAAGACTTTTCCCGGTATTCTTATTTAGTTTATATTTCGCGAAGTTAACAATAAAATCACACAGGTTATTTCCTGTCACAATTACAAAAGATTCGATCTTCGTGTACAAGCAGAGTAGTGCGGAGGTTTGAGGAGAACACGAGGGGAAAGAGGTGAAGTGTCGCGAGGTCAAACTGCACGTCTCTACGTGGTGACTGAAGTCTAAGAACATCAAGAATAAGGTAAATTTATTTTATTCTTGTAGTAAAAGAACCCAAAGGGAGCTTTAACGACAAGAACAACCGGGAAAAAGTATCCGCAATAGGCACTGAGCAAAAGCAAAATGCCAGAAAATGGGGGGACCACGCAATCGCAAAAGGATCTGTTGCAAAAATGTCAAATATTGGCAAATAATTTTAAATTGGTGGGTAAGGTCAGTGCGGAAATGCTAAACGATTGGAAAATAGGAATGGTAGAAAACTTTTCACCAAAAGAACAGAATATTATATTCAAACATAAATGGCTCTGGGAAGGCCAGAAAACGAAAAGAAAAGGATATTTTCCAATGGGCATTCCATCCGATATGGAGGAATGTAAATGGTTGATCCAAAAGAAAAGGGTCACAGAAGAAGATTTCAAAGAAATAGGAAGCATAACTGATACTGACGGCAGTTCAAGCAAATTGAACTCGTTCATAAAAAGAATATCAGGGAATTTATATAAAGAAAAAGACACTTATTTCAGCGATGAGACAAATAAGCTACTTCGCGAAACGATTAGTAAATTCCAGAAAGCAATTAAACCGTATCTTCCGGATTATTTGTCGGCAAACTTTGAAAGAGGGGATATTCAAAGTTGGGATATACTAATTAAGCAAATAACTAAATATTCGCAATTACAACCACAGGAAGATTCACCTTTAGATTTATGCAATTCTATGTGGAAAATAATAGATCAGGACATGGAGATTGATTTAAAAGTAAACAAATTGCGAATAATAATAGAAGATAATATAATCACTGAGAATTTCTTTAACGCACCTGATTTTAAAGGCCATAGCAACCACCAATTACAAGAAGAAGCCTATACCCCCATAGTAAATACACTTATAATGGCTATGCTGTTCAGACAAATGTCAACTGAAAACGCGAAAAAGGCGAATAGACAATTCCTTCAACAAATAGCTGGAACATATACATATGAAGCGTGGCACAAAAACAAACCTACTTTATATAAAATAATGGAATCATACAGATCTAAGTCTAAGTCTAATACCGTTAACGCAATCACAGAGAATATAAGAGAGCCAGACTGTATTGAAGAACCACAGACAGAAAGCGACAATGAAACTGAAATTAATAAAGTAGGAAGAAACAAAAATATGAGTAATCGTCCAAATCGACCAATGACAAACACTCGCGTTAATTATACAAATCAGAGGTCCACACCGTTTCGCCAACCTAATAAATGGAAGTGTTTAACGTGTACAAGTATCATACGCGAACCACATTACCATATAGGGAGCTGTCCTAGACAAAATGCGAACAGAGGTTATACAAGATCATCCAGTAGATTCACTACCTCGACAAGACGGCCATATAATAGCGATAGACGTCCGAATAATTACAGTTTCAGACCTAGACCAAACATAAATCAAATGGCCAGTCACGAAAATAATCAACAAGATTATCTTCAAAGAGAATTTTGGGACAAATCGGTCATAGGTTTAGACAGTTGACTAGGAAATTCGTCAAAAATTAATAATATTTATACAAAAAATATTCATTATTCGCCTGTATACAAATGTACATTACAATCTCGTAAAAACTATCGCGATATCAATACATTATTAATGTTTGATAGCGGAGCGGAACGAAGTTTAATACACGAGAGTATGCTCCAAACGGCTAAGTACAGATTAGCAGGTAAAAGAAGCAAAATATTTAGAGGAGCCTCAGGACATAAATTAGAATTATGGAACAACTATATAGATATAGTAATAGGGTTCGAAACTAACGGAAATTACCTATTTAAAAACGTAATAGTATCGAAAGGAATAGTTCCATCAAAAGAAATTCTAATCGGAAGGACAGATATGATTAGATTAAAAATGAACATCAATTTCAACGAAACTCCATACATAAGTTTCGGTATAGGTCCTTTTACAAACATAAAAATGCAAATGCCGAGATCCTACAATACAAACATTTTGTACAATAACAATATTATGTCAATAAAATCAGGGGAGGCAATAGTAGGAGAAATGTGCTATCAAAAGGGACTATACGAGGAAGAATGTTTAGGGTGTAACGACTGCATAAATAAAGAAATTACAACTGAAATTCAGATTTTCAAAAATCCCGATCATAAAGCAGCATTATACTCTCATATAGAACGCATTAGACAAAAAGACAGGGAAACGTTCACTAATGAAGATGTATCTATAGACCCTATAGGAGCCAGGTTATACCCCAAAGCAGCAGCAGCGATAAAAAGCTTAACATACAAATACAAAGAAGTATTTGCAAAAGCAACTGGAGATACAGGTCCAAATTTCGCGATCAGGGGGAATATAACTGGGTTAACATCAAAAACAAGAACAGGTCAACAGCAATTTAATCAGACAAACAAACAAGCTATCATAAAAAAAAGCTTTATCAGAGATAGCGAACGGAGTTTTAGTGAACGTACAGGAAAATCATATAGAACCGAAAAATATTCTACAGGTTATGCCTATAAAGAAAAAGGATGATGAAGGCAAAACACTGGATATTTTAAGCGCATTGCGAATTGTGGTAAATTCAAAACCAGTAAACGATTATACCACGTATAAAGAGTACCGCAAGGTTGGGCACCAGCGGCACAAGAAGTAATACAAGTTCTTATGAAAATATTTTGGAAATATAATCATTTAATGAAACGTTATTTAGACGATATCATACTTCAATCTACTATAGACGAAGATCATTATATAGAAGTATTAGAAGCGTTCCTAAACACATGTAAGACGTATGGTTTAAGACTGAAAGGAAAAAAATGTTTTTGCCTGTTTAAAACATATAATTTCTTAGGTTACCAAATAAATGAAGGAACAATATCTCCAAATCCCCATTACAAATTGCGAATACAAGAAATAGAATTAAGCACATTGAACACGATAGGAAAAATGAGGTCATATATAGGCCAATTAGCATTTTTATCGCGATTCCTACATCAAAGTTCAGACAGCTTAAGAGACTTGAGGCAATTCACAAAAGGAGACACCAAAGACAGAATAGAAATGTCAGACGGTTTGGTATTAGCTTTCAACAAATCAAAAAACGCATTAAAAAAGCTTATAGCTACGCATCCTTTTGAAAATAATTTAGATACAGTTTTAGTAGTGGATACATCATATACAGCAACAGGAGGGTTTATATATCAGATATTTCAAAATAAACCCAGAATAGTATCGTTCTTTTCCAGATCAAGAAAAGATCTAGAAAGAAAATTTCCACTATCTTCCTGTCATATTGAGTTAATAGGACTTAAGAGTATGATCATGGCTTTTAAGCCATCATTAGAACAACTCTTTAAACCAATAACAGTGATAACAGATAGTAGAGGTTTAGTTTTACTATGGAAGAAGTTTCGCGACAATATTTGTCCAAGTGATGACGTTACAATCAATACGGCATTTTGGAACATGCGGGAACTAAACTTAAATATTATACATTCATCAAATGTTGCTACTAAGCTACAATTTGTAGACTATCTGAGCAGATTAGGTATATTAAAAAACGAGAATACATGCTCAGATCCACATAGATGTCAAATATGTTTATCTGGCAAAGTATCTTTAAATGAAGACCATGGAATTTCGTTTAATAAACAGTTAAGTTTAATATGTAGCAAATCAGCTAACATAATAAAAGAGAAGCAAACTCTAAGTGAAGGGAATCCAAGTTCAATATTAGATAGTACCATATACGCTACATTTTCGGACACTAATATGAATACCCTAAGAATAAAGAACGAAGGTCTAAATTTAGAAACACTACTATCCCAAAAAGACTTTCTCAGAGAATTACAATACAAAGATTCAGTATTGAGACCAATAATACAAGGTTTAGAAAATAGTC
>SCLF01001446.1:0-13074 GCA_004367975.1 Mesochordaeus erythrocephalus
AAAATTTTGAAATAGAGGTCCTACTGCTGGGGTAATTGCAGTTTTGGTCCGCTAAATGACTTACTCTGAACGTTTTTCAGTTCAAATTTGAAGCAGACACGTTCATTCATTCTCGAGATATCTGCCAAGGAAGAGCGTTTTAGACGTTTCGTTCCTCCATGGTATCCACTAGTCAAGGAAGTGAGGTGTTCTCTTGTGTTTAATAGCAGTATAAATTGGTGTAGTTTGATAATAATAATGGGAATGTGTCAACAGGAAACCCTTACCAGATTATACCAACTTATACTACTACTAGGCACACCAGATGGACACGCCAATACCTTTCGAGATATTACTCGGATGTAAATAGACCTCAGGAATCGTAATTTCCCTGTAATTTAAACCTAAAGTCGGACTAGAATATTTGCCTGGAAAATATATTAAGCTAATTAATTCCATTTGGATCGGACTTTGAGTTCCGGTTATTTCCGTTCAGGTTTTCCGCCACAACATATAACGGTTGAAATATTTGACGGTAAACGTGTTTATATCCAAATAAAATGCAATAGACTAAGGAAAATCTCTGTAAATTGGTATGTGTTGTCCAAGTATTATTGTTTTCCCATTTATCTAACCTTACTCTTACCGGTAGGTCTTCTGACGCCTCTCATTTTTGGAGCTAGGTAATTCTGTGTACCTCTTTTCTCGATTTTTAACGACCATTTTCCTGTTCAGTTAGAAATATATATACTTATTGTATTTTGCCAAGTAACCGTAATTTATTCGCAAGAAATTTTTAAGCAATTAGGTGGGGCAAGACTTCACTGCGACTAGGATCCCGGGATTCCCAGAGAAATATTATTGAAGTCTTGATACACCATTATTACACTCTTTAGTTCTATGTACGGCCACGTGACGTACTGATTCATTTTACTGAATGTTAACCATTTTTTAATGACTATGTGTCCTGTTCAGTTATAAATATATATATTTATTGTACTCTGCCAAGTAATCCTCACACTTTGCTATTCTTCTGACATATTTTTACCATAATTTATGCGCAAGCTATTTTTAACCGCATGTTTTTCTTTAATTTCGTTTGTGGTTTTTTATTCTGATTTGTTAGTTTGAAAACAAGTTGGAAACAATGGATCACTTTCAGAATCTAATGTTGAGTTCTTTGCTTTAAAACATATTTCCAACTCACTCGACAACTCGCTAAACCAATCCGTCAAGAATGTCATTTACATGCGTGCATTGGAGTGGATAATTTCCTCGGTTGCATGCAATGCAATGCAGTGATGAATTAGTTCGAGCCCCGTTTTAGAAATGGTCAGAATAGACAAATTATGTTTGTTTCTATTGTGTTCAATGGGCCAAATAAGTCGTAACTTAATTATTCCAGTGCTGCATCAGGCTCGTCTGATATAATCATAGGTCGACGTCAAGAGTATAGCCTGAATTTATGATGTTGCTTGCGAAGTTCGGCAAGACTCCAGTGCGACTAGGACCCCTGGATGCCCAGAAAAATATTATTGAAGTCGTGATACAACATTATTACACCGTTTCGTTTTATGTACGGCTACGTGCTGTACTGATTAATTTTACTGAATTTTAATCATTTCCGTTATTATGTGTATACTCCTCACGTTGACAGTACCAATGTCGCCACTAAGCTCCATTTCTTCTGGTTCCATTATGTGGATGTCATTGTCTAACTATCGTACCCCAATTAAGTTCGGCCATTCTGACAACTCGTTGTTCAAACACCCCCTATTTTGCGGCCAGAACATATTCGGCTCGCAATTAGTTCTCGTTCCCGAATATATTTTTCTTTGTATTTTCTGATAAAGTCTATGAGAAATATTCTTCATATTCAACTCATAATTAATATTTAATATTCAGTACTCAAATTCGGTATTCAATATAGAATTCATATTCGGTATTGAATATTAGATACATATTCAGTGGTATTATTCAATACACAATTCATACAACAGATATTAGGCCCGAGTACTAAGGGCGTGGTTACGCACTTGCACCAATGTTCAGTTTAATTAATCCCATGCGGTGGCACGAGGAAGAGTTGTGGCCAATCGGACCAAAAAGAATGCAAGATTCGCTGCAGAGCATTCCACCTAAGTGCACAAACGTACCCGACATTCGCAGAATATTTCTGCAGTTTACGGCTACCCTCGTACTGGCTTCTCTGTACGCTATTTGGTTACCTACTTCTCGACAGTTTTTTTTTTCGTTTCAAGAGCTATTATTTACTCCAGAGTGCACGTTGAGGTTGTTGCGTTTGAAATAAGTGAGAGCCCGGCGACATGTGAGTGGTGGTATTCTCATTTTCGACATTTCTAGCTGCTCAAATAGCGCAGCAACGAATGTCCACAATGCTAAATGCCAACCATAAAATCAATTATTCATAGCATTATTGAAATGTTCCTCGAATAATTATACTGCTTTGTCATCAATTCTGATTGATGATCAATATCCTGGATCAATATATGGCGGCATAATATAAGCCCAATTATATAATAGACATCGAACATTTTAATATATCCCAAAAAAGTATCGGGTGGCGGTTTTGAGTCAATTCAATTTATACCACTTTCGTAAGCCTAAATTTGCATAACAAAATGCACATTTTGGTAACCTAATGGTTTGAATATGAAGGTTCTAAATGCCTAAATGTTGGCTTACGAAAGTGGAAAAAATCTAATTGATTCAAAACCGCCACCCGATACCCCTTTTGGCTGCAGCTATATAAAGCTCAAACGTGCTGTTCAATGCATTTCCAACTTCTCCAATTATCAAATAGGGTCCATTACCCTGTTTCGTATTTGAAGGAACATGGATGCAATAACACTCATGTTTTAAATATGGTCGATCTTTCTCGGATATAAAATGAGTTAATGCTTCCGATCAATTATGATTTTCGGATGAATACAAGTAATAATGGTTCTTGCCAAAAACAATGGTTTTGTTCATCAGAAACCACGAATGGAAATTATTGCGGAAATTAAAGAAAATTATTACACGAGGTAAAAAATAATCCGTCAATTCTATAGGAAGCGTAGGTGCGAGGAAGTTCAAGTTGATGAAAACTTCGAATGAAACCGGTATTATTTACTATTATTACTGGTTTTATATCCCAGGTACTTTTTTGGTTACTTATGACCAGTGAGTCTAATCCAAATATTTCAATCTCCAGAATTCGAATATATGTTTTGCTGCCAAAAACTCCAAGGATGTATATGCGTTCAAATAATACAGCTTTCATTAGATTTTATTCAAAATCAAACCGCTTATGAAGTTCAGAAAGCCTGCATAGTAAGGCAGCTTGTATTTACAGTAGCTAGTAGTCATTACCAGTGAATGTTGACCATTTTTGGTGACAATTACATAATTTTATCTACTTTCGGTTCGATTTTCGCTCCGATTATAATTGTAAAGATGATGTAATTGAGAAGTGGATAAGAGCAAATCATTATTTGAATCTTCTTTTAAACGTTAAATAAATATTCGGAATTTTTAACATCAACAATAATACCTCGAATAAACATTTAAAACCCAAAATACACACCTACGCGGCGCCTTCTTCCTTCCTGTTTATAGAATTCAGTTATCTAATAGAGTGGTCTGTTTCACCTGCATTTACAATACGGTTTAAACGTTAAGATCGGACACACTCTTATTTTTAATTGAACGACATTCTACGTACAATGAATTACTAGAAGAATTAATTGACAATCGATAAATCAAGTTTGGGTTCATTTCCGGTCAAAATTTCTGGTCGTTAGGTATCCTAGAATATGCGCTATAAAATTATAGCGGGAAGGCTGCTTAACGTTTTCCTATCTAAGCCTAACTTAACCCGTAAGCTGCACGGATAGACCTAAACATACGCTGCAATGTGTGAAATTTTGACACACGCTCGTGATACTCATTATTTCGGCTCTAGATCAATATTTTTATGTTGTTGATTGTGGGTATAAAGGCTAGTTTGTATAGACAATTTCCTATATATTTACTAACATTCAAGCTGCTGTCGGTCACATTAGATCATTCATGAACTTATGGGGTATACTTACTGCGGTATTATATCTGCTTATAGTCTCATTTGCAATATCAGTCTACGCACTCTATTATTATACTTTTATATCTCATATTCTTGCGCTCATTTCCCTCTACCTCTGTATCAACCGTGGGCGTTTTCCGCCCACGCAAATTTGGGATTCATTTGGTATCGAGTTTCCCTTTAACTATCGATCCTTTTAACATAAATCGTTTATTTTTCTCTCATATGGTTAATATTATATATAGCAAGATGCACAAGCCGTAAGACCCATACGTGAAACGAAAACAATTTTTAATGTCACTAATAGATTTCAAGTCCAAATATTTTTCGTTTCTATTCAAAAAGTTTAAGCACGAATATTGAGAGTTACGTACCATTATATACGCTTAAATTTTTAGGTTGGATAAATATCAGCAGGGGAAGTATTTTCCAGTTTCCGCTATTTTGGGCTTTTTCGTTACAAATTCGAAAGTTATCCTAAAATATGCCGAAGAAAATTCGGTTCAGAAGTACCGCTCGATGTTTTCCTAACTAAGACACAGCTGTCTTAAATTGTAAAAAAAAAACAAATTTGTTAAAGTGCCATTTCCTACGTACCTGTAGATACCTAACTTTTTAAAGATACTTTACCCGTGCACTGCAGACTCGACCCCCCCACGCTGCATTCTGTGGCCGGGATGGTCGATTATGGGGGTCCTGGAGGGCAAATTAGACGTAGCACCACTCTAACAGAAGTTATGGTCCGATCAGTGACCATCTGTGCCGAGCGACACAGAATGCAGCGCACGGGTTTTACGATGTTCCTGTAGGTACTTAAATTAAAAAAAAATAGTTGTCCACTAGGAGTCGTCTCGGACAACAATTTGGTGTGTAACGCGATTCAATGTAACCAACTTCCAGTTTTAAGCTTTCGCTTCAGGTCGAAAAATAGTTCCAAAAAATCACGCGTCCAATTTAGGGAGTCAGTAGGGGTTAATCAAACATTCCACCACGTCTGAGGCCTTAAAAAACGCTAAAACCGGGTCCCTGGTGATAAGTAACCAAAAATATTCGTAAAAAAAGCGAAATGATGAAGATGACTTGAATTCACTTTGATTGTTTGTGAACTCTATTGAAACCTGTTTATTTGCTAATTCACGTGTCGCGTATTATTAAAATTAATTATTCAAATTCAATGATCGATAAAATCGACCCCCTCGTTAAATCTAAACCGCTGCGCACAAATTAGAATAAATTTAATAGCAGGCTAATCTAATTATATTCGGTTATCTGCGATAAAATAAGGATATTTTCGACCTAATGTCTAAAGGCCCCAACTGACCGGAAATTTCAAAATCCTGTCCATTTAGAAATTAAAAAAAATGGACAAAAATTTGAATTTATGCAGACCAGATAACGAGACCATTCACGGGGGGAATTCTCATTACCGTAAAATAATTGAACAATTGGTAAATTTACGTTAGTAATCCTTAATTAATTATTAATTTTTTTCTAAAAAAAAAAACTCAAAATTTAGAACAAAAGATTCAAAACAAGTACCGTTCTTCAAAAATTCACCACTGCGGGTAAACGTACCTAACAAATCCCTAGGTAGTCTCCTATTGACGTACTATGAATTAGGTTCCCACAGAAAATCCAGCATTGATTTCAGACAAAAATTCATCGACTTACAAAATCAACTCTGAAGTTGCTCCACGAAAGTTTGTCAAAACTTTCAAAACTATCAATTTCGTCCAAGATCACAGGTTCTTTTACATCAATTTTCTCTAAAATATTTTCGCGCTTCTTCGTCTTTTTAATCTCTTTTTCGGCCCGATCCAATGAACCTTCGAGTGATTTGGAACTATTTGATGCCATGCTTCCAATACCAGAAGAGCTATTCTCGGAGCCAAATAGACGAGAATGGCGCAAAATGGTCTTGATTATCATGATTAATAATGGCTTCTCTCTTTAGAATCTATTTTGTCTTTATCATTTCGCCTCGGGCTGTTTGTCTCGTTTCTTTAAAAAAAATGGTCTTATTTTAACACTTATTTGATAGACACCGCCGACTACGGGGCCGAGACTCTGAGTAATGTTTCTTATCTGTTCCTCCTGATGTTACTTTACTTGAATTATTTTCTGGCAAGCCTAGAAAAGCGGTTCATTGCGATTGTCCTTCAAACAAAAAAAAAGTAATTTCTGGCTGAATAGACACACACAGGGATACACTAGAGAGGCACATTTGATAGTAAAAGTGCAGAAATTCCGATCTCCATAGTTATTAAACAAAACGAAACCGGAATTGGGACGGGCACATCTTGATTGACCGTTTACTTAGATTTCCCCCGAATGTACAAATAGGAATGGAAGCACGAACACGAACAACGGGTTAAATTAAATTTGCACAAGCAACTAATACGGGTGTGCCCTCCCATTTTATATTAACCCCCATTCGACAACGCTGAGGCAATTGTAACATTAATTGTTAATGACTGAGTATGTTTGTGCCCGTTTGAGCCTTTACAGGATCAACGATTTGCTCGCAACTAAGCAGAGCTAGGTCATAATGCCCCCAGGACTCCCCCAAATTTCACGCCGCATCTTTTACGACCATTTTGGACCAGAAGTACCACCGGAAGTGCTACCTAAAAACCGAAATTTATTTGTGGGGGTTGAGAGTGACAGAATTTTGCATGTCCAAGGCGGGATACCTAACAAATGACAATTGGAAGAGTTTCACTTTTTACTATTTATGTTAGCTCGATTTTACATATCAACACGTTGACCAATATTTCGGGATAAAATTCTATGGCGCAGATTTTGGGAAAATTTGCGGCCCAAAATAATGGGATTGTTTCGTGTTTCTTTTTCTAGACCTCAATCACTTGTCTTATTGAGATAACATTTATAGACCCAATAGCATAGTAAAACAACAAGCAAATAGTTCTGGAGATGGAATATTATTGGCGATGAATCATTAGCCTAGAATGCTCACAAGGGTTATGTTCCAAAAACGGTTCACAGGAGTTAACAGTACTTGACAACATCGATTTTGTGGCGCTGCCTCACGTTTTAGGATTTTAAATTTGTATAAATATTTGTATCCTTACCCCGTAGACCATTACACGGCCATGCTATATTTATATAATTATATATCGTGGTTATTAAGCCTTCCTAACTGACACAAAATAGTACTTATTTTTTATTAAAAATATGTCACCACGGGTAGATCTAACAGTAACCTTCCTATCTAACATAAGACGTCATGGTATTTTCTATTAATTACGAGAAATAGTTAGACTCAACAAATTTAAATATTCGAGCCATTTGATTGGATGTAATGATTTAAAGAAATATTTGAAATTACAATTTGATCAATCCCATTTCGCCATTACAACACAATTAAGGCATAATTTTAAGTTTTTTCTACGATTTTCCAAGAAAAATTTCGGTTACAACTAAACAGATTATTATTAATATTATTAATTTATTAGAATCTCTGATAATGTTTTTTATAATCAAGAAAGATCGTCTCAGGCATTAATTTGGTGTGATTCACGATTCAAAATCACCAACTTCCGGTTTTCAGCTGTCACTTCCGGCGGTACTTCCGGTCTAAAAATAGTTCCAAAAGCTTCCTCGGCTTCCTCAGCTTCCACAGGGTCCGTGACAAAAAAAAGAGCCAAAAAGGTGCCTGAGAGAAATCCAGATATTTGAAAACGGACTTGCCTACCACTTTTTCATCTATATTTGCGACCAGTTTGAGTAGCAATAAGAGACCTTGATATGTCCGACAGCTCACATTACGCACTTCATTACCAGTTTATCAAAAATTAGTAATTAACCTTTAAAAGAAGATGCCCAGTAAACTTGAGTTTTATTCAGATAGAATTCACAACACTAATCTCCATAAGTACATCACCATTTATGTAAAAATATCAATGGATAATCAATGGACATATGAATTCTTCTGTTAACGACCATTAGTGGGCTACACCTTTATTTACGTTTAATCTACTATCAATATACTAATTTGTGTGAACGACCCTATTTAACCCCATAAGTTAACTATGCTTTGAAATACAAATCTAACGCTGGACGACCTCAATAAATCGATATATAAAGTCCGAATTAAACGATCACAATAGTATCGCTAAAAATTCGACTCGAAACAACTGCGTTAAAACTATATTTCAGGATGGTCAAAGTCAACTATATTCGACTCATTTTTGTTTCGCTAGACCCCCTGGAGGGCCACCGTAGACACATGTGTACCTTGTTAGGTACCGTAAAAATGTATTTCCAGTTTTTGAGTTCTCATGACTCATAACACATAAACGCGCGAGAATGGAGCATTTTTTGAAAGTATTGAGAGGTTAAGTATTTTTAACCCCCAAGCTGAAATTTGTGCCGATCGGCATACATTTTCGTTAACCGGACCATAACTTCTGTTAGAGTGGTGCTACGCCGGATTTTCTATCGAGGACCCCCACAAACCCAACTCATGGTTGTTTTGATGCCCTAGACAACTTATACACGGCTATCCGAAGTTGCCCCGCCCCCAACAATATGAGACAAAAATAAACGAATTCTGATAAAAAATTATCCATACATAAGGGGGAAACTGGGCACCAAATCAATCCTAAATTTGCGCGGGCGGAAACGTCCAGGGTTGGTACAGAGGTAGAGGGGATAAGCAGAAGAATATAAGATACAAAAGAACAAATTCTGATAAAGGGGTCGATAGTTATACGGAATAGTAATATATTGCGTAGGCGGATATTGCAAATAAGCCCATAAGTAGATATACTACCGCAGTAATAATTTATCAAAACTAGCCCTTATACCCATAACCAACAACATAAAAATATTGATATAAAGCTGAAATAATTAGTTTTACGAGTATGCGTCAAACGGCACACATCGCAGCTTATGGGGTAGGTCTATCCGGCTGCTGGCGCGTTAGCATACACATATTTTAGCCAATTTTATGAATTAGGGGTGTCAATGTTTGTTAAGATATTCGTTACTATTTACTACTAAAAACGACTGTAACTTATTGCGGAAAGATCAGCATAAATTAACTCAATATTGATTATATTCTAGCAACACGTTAGCTAAAACATTATGCTTCATCTGTAACCTGTATTCAATTGACGCAAAATGCATTTTTAATAGGAGTGGGTTAAATTTCACCCATTCTGCTTAGATTATATTTATCTAGAAAATTGTGGTGCAATTCTGTGCATGTAAATTACATAAACACAAATGCGACGCCGCTAGAAGACTAAAGTAAATAGATATGTGGAAAGAATGAATCCTTAGTTATCTAATCATGCCAAAATTCAAATAGATACAATATATGGTCTTCCAGAAAATTCAGAAAGAGAGCACTCGACCGCTAAAATGCCTATGTATGGTGTCTACTACACGCCTGTCCAAAGCCAACCCTCCCCACCTATAAGTTGCACCAAGAGGTTAACGAGACTCAGCTAGTATGATAGAGGTTTTTCTTGTGGTTCCGAATATGGTTTCAGAACGTCCAAAATTATACCCCGTCGTACAGTTAACCCCCTCTAAAGACCAAACGTGAGTCGAATATAGTTGACTTCGACCGTCCTGAAATATAGTTTTAACGCAGTTCTTTCGAGTCGAATTTTTAGCGAACATACTTTGCGATGTTGACATTTTTTATAGATCATAATAAAATTGAAAAGTGAAAAATTTAAATATGTGTACTTTTTCGGCCCATTTTTTGGCCTATAACGGGTCACGTGTTAAGAATTCGGGGTGGTTATATGAGAAGAATTGAAGCTTAAGTCCTACGCATCCACTCAAATAGCGCATGTTTAATACCAATTTTGCAATGCAGATATTCTTCACCAATATCTCACAAAACATTCTGCCCCAAAGTCATCAAAAATCGGCTAAAATATGCCAAAAAACTATTTCTCTAGAAGCATGGCTTTGATACCTTAAACAAATCTCATTTCGCGCATATTTATGTGTCAAGAGTCATCCCATTTCGACACGATTCCTATCCTGCTTTCATCTTTTTTTTCAAGTGACAGTCAATCTAATTGAATAAATAACGATCAATATTAATGTAAATTGTTCAAATAGCAAAGCAGGAAAATTGAAGTTGGAATTTAAAAAATTTGACGAAAAATGTCATGGTTGTAAGCGTGTGAAATAAAGGTGTTTCCCAATTTCAGTGTGAACGAGACTTTATTTGAACTCAGTTCATTCTTGTTTTGAGTAACGTTTTGTAAATCACATAATGATTCGTAAGTTCGAGGACATTCGGTATATCCAACAAATGCCTAAGCAAATGTTCCTTAAATTACCACTCCTAGAAATATTTTGGCTATATTTTTATATACACCACTCTAAACGTTAACGCACCACATCGAGGTGAGAAAAAGCGGTGCGTTAACGTTTAGTCGGTGCGTTATGTTTAGTCTGGTGCGTTAATGTGATTACGCACAAGATGAGACAACAAATTAAACTAATTCTGATAAAGGGTTCGATAGTTATAGCGGTGCATTTAGAAAATGGTGCATTTAGAAAATGGTGCGTTTAGAAAATGGTGCATTTAGAAAATGGTGCGTTTAGAAAATGGTGCGTTTAGAAAATGGTGCGTTTAGAAAATGGTGCGTTTAGAAAATGGTGCGAAAGTAGAAAGTTGGAAAAAGTTGCGTTAATGTTTAGTCGCGTTAACGTTTAGAGTGGTCAAGTGTACAACTTAATGTTGAACCTTCAGGAAATGCAAGCTGTATCAATTGTTACAATTAATAAACAATTGTGCCCTGTGAAGATTCCCACGTGATCAAATTTCTACAAAATACGCCTATTTTCCATCAATTACGAAAGAATAGCATTTTTTGTCATTTTTTGAAGATCCATGTATGCCGGTAAATTTCCAAGAAATAGAAAACAAATCGGTACGGATTCGAACTCGGATAGTTAGACACATAGGGAAACCTATAAACAATTCGTAAGGAATCTAGAAAATTTTCGACTCAATTAATTGTCCCAGCTAAAAAAACAAGATTTCGTCGTAACTTCCGCAAATATTTCCGGCTCACAGATTGCATTCATTTTCCTTACTTTTGGCCCGTATTGCAGTCCCGCAACTATTTGCGACTATCTTTCTGTCACTCCGTAATCCCTTAGTTCATATTTATCGACAATCCTCGAGATAATCTCGCCTATAATTCTACATATGATCCTCGTATTATCCTATAGATAATTATTCGGATAATTCGACAGACGACTCTATTAGTCGTACGTCTTACTGGTCGTGATTGTTGCAATTCAACTACTATATTCATGTAAAACCTTTTGTGTTCGACTACGGACTCGAACCAGCAGCCTCCTCATTTCATGTGATAGGGCTAACCTTGCACTGTACTGCTGATTGTTCTACATATATTACCTTTGTTACCCCCTTACTAGTACTTACACGAAATTGGTCAATAATAAGCTTGTTTGTATTCCAACTCGAACGAGGACTACCCATTTCAGTGTTTCTCTTTGATCTTTTAGTCAAAGTTTGCTTCTGTCTTTTGATGATGATTCGATTAGGCCTTTGTTAGTGTAGACAATAGACTGGAAGAGTGAACTTGAAATGCTAATAAGACAAGCAAAGGGTCCATTTAGTGGTATAATAACCCCCTATTGTGCTAATTCCAATAGTATGTTTCCATAATTTGCAATAGTATCATAATTTAACCGTATTTGGTGTTTTTGTTACGCCCCCGCCTCGAATGTTAATTCGCACAAATCCATTTTAGACCGGAAGTTAAGTTTCGAATAGGACGAATTACAGCAAGGGGAGCACTAAAACCGGATATTGATATTTTCTAATCGGATACCGTGAACGGACAAAACGTCCAAAACGATCTTCTTTCCCAGATATCTCGAGAATGAACAAACGTATCTGCTTCAAAATGGAGACCGCGAGCGAAATATCATGTGGAGACCGTTTAGGGATCATTGTCCCTACGCTCTTCTTTTCCATCTCAATTCAAAACAGAACAATATTTTTGGTTGAAAATTTGAACGATGGCAGCTGTGCTATCCGGCTATGTAACGGTGTTAAAATTATATTAATATTACTTACCGATAAAGTATGAAATGGCGCCAAGTCCAAATAACAGATATATATATTATTGGCAATTTTTTGTAATTAATTGTTATCTATTTGTTTACAAACACCCCTATAATATAAGGGTTAGAACTCGAAATTTCGTTCAAATAATATTTTCTCGATCAAATAATATGCCTAAAAATACAAAAAATTTAATGTACCTAGCTTAATAACAGATAGGTATTATTCTAAATTACTGGAAATTATTTGTTAGCACTTCACAACTTTTCGATTTTATTCCTCGTATTTTTAAAGTGTCTGATTTCCCACAAAATTGGCCTCATTGGACGCGCCATGACTTCAGCTTCAATTATTCTCAAAGGACTGACCCAGCTCAAAAATTGAATTTATAAAGTATAAATTTTCAAAAACTGACCAAATCACAAAATTTTCACATTTCGATTTGTTATGATTTAGAAAACATGCCAAGGTCGCAAAGTATGTTGATTAAAAATTTGACTCGAAACAACTGCATAAAAACTAATGTTTGGGACCGTCAAAGTAAATTTTGTCTATTTTGGCAATGTGACTTTTGAGGTCCATAAGTTTAAAACGAATAATCGGAGAATGAATCTGAGTTATTGGGGTTAACGGACTTGGGGTTATAGTTTGAAAACTGTTGGATTTCTGAAAAATGGAGACTGATTCACTAAATAAAACATATTGTTTACAACGTGAGACTATTTTTTTCTGTGCCAACATGTATACCCAGAGAAACCGTTTGATTTCTTCAAAAAAAACCCAACGCCGCTCCACTGTATATTAACCCTCTTAGCAACCGCGACCGTTAATTGGTTTTTTCGCCACGGAAATGGCTACAGTTTTTGATACATAACCCCTAGAAGTTAAAATTTGGAAATAGTAACACGAAATTTAT
>SCLF01001557.1:0-13069 GCA_004367975.1 Mesochordaeus erythrocephalus
GTCTAGAGAAAATCTATCAAATACCCTTAAAATTTTGATATTTGATAGAGTTTGGCTTCACGATCAAAGTTTTATATTACGCAAAGTGCGTACAATTGATTCTTCTCAAGTTATGGTAATTTAAAATGTCACAATAGGGGTTTTGGGGGTTAACTGTACGAAGGCATGTAATTTCCGCAAGGAAAAAGTATCAGACTCACTAAGTCTTGTTAACCAATCAGTTGCGGACTAGAGCCCCTAGGGGGGTCAGTTTTGACACATGTGTATAATAATTAACGATTTTGAGATCCCTACCCACAGAAATTAATTATAGTCATATTTTGTTGGATTTATTTTTTTATATTTTTTTATATTTTTTCAAACTAAATTTTAGATCTTTTCAGAAATATACTTTAACATCAATTTTTAAGTTGATAAATGTATTCGAGCTCAAATTGTTGATCCAGGTTCAGTGGCTCGATGGATTTTTTCACCTGAGATGGGAAAATATTTCAACAGATACTATATTTGGGAAATTCTCCATGGGACCATTTCAAAAATGAATCACCACGTTAATCGGGTACAAGATGAATTCGAGCAAATAGTTCAAAGAGCACAGAATTCATCTGTAAAAATGGAAGAAGGTTTTATTATATAATGTGGATTGAGTAGGGCCATTATGTCTTTAGATTTGGAGCAAGATATGATGGATACGTACAATGCATTTGCTCCATCGCAGGCGGAAGTGGATGCATTCAAGGAAAAACTCCAGAACTCAAAAGCTGAACAGAAAAACCTCTTTTTGATTATTTTCCAGGTTTTTTTTCGCCCTGAATTTTTGCATTTAGTTTTTGAGATTTATTTTTGAAATTGATAATTTGTAATATAATTTCTATGTTTTAGCGCTTTATTGCTATCATAACTGACCATATTGAAAAACATGGAAACCTGCCGAAAGAAGCCTATTTTGCGAAACGGGAACTGACTAAAAATGAGACATGGCTATTAAATGCATTGGAGAGATTAAAGGAAGTCTTCATGAAACATGAAAAGGTAATAATCGTAATATTATATTTGTATTTACTCGAAAGTAGCTTTGAAAAATTTCGAAATTATATTTATGATTTAGAGAAGTCTTAATTCGAAGCCAGCTTTTCTAGCCCCCTTGTAAAAAAATAAATGGAAACGCGGTGTGTTTCGGGGTCTTTCATCAATATATGTATCTTTGACCCATCGACAGTATATGACGATTACATGGCCATACTGTATTGATATAATTATATATCGTGTTTATCAAACTTTTTAAAACGCCTAAATATTGTCAGGTTTAATAGGAAACATATGGTAGTATAGATGAATCGAAATCGCAACGTCATGACGTCATGGAATTTTAACTTAACTCCACGGGTGATTTTTCCAAGTAATATTTTTAAATATTCGAGAAATTTGCTTGGATGAAATCATTTAAACATATTTGAATTCAAAATTCACCGCCAAGAAAACTGTGAATGAGTCATATTTTGTAATAGTAATTTCGTATAAAATTAAATATTTCAATAAGTAGAGAAGAATTGTGGAACTTTATTACATCACTGTAATTACAGTGATCACTGTGATTACATGTGTTCAGTGATAACATGTAATCACTGATAGATTTTTATCATCAGATCCAGGGGATTAGCACTTTTTATCTCAAAATAACTGTTAATGCCAGTCTTTTACAAGGGGGTTAATTTTTAAAATAATTCAAATTTAGGTTGCAATTGTATTTGAGAAGACACTTGGTGAACTACTATTTACTGACACGGTAGAGCCGTGCATTATTGCTGTTTTCCAACAATTTAAAGCCTTACGTAGTTAATCTTCGCTTCATTATCCATCCAAACTGCCACTCTGTAAATTCAAACCTAGGAAAATTGAACATTTAGCCTCTCTCTACCGCTGAATTTCCGTTGATTATAAATCGCGTTTGAATCACATTCGTAAATGGCGATTTAAGCAATGACTTCGGATGAGGATAGTTCCGAATCAGATAATCCAGATGGAAAACGAATGTCGGATGACTTCTTCCACGGGAAACGCAAAAGTGGTGATGATTATGAAGATATTGATGTAGAAATGATCGAACAACGTCATCTATCGGTACAGGTAGAACATTTGTAGTACACGGCTATCAAATCTGCCCCACCCTCCCCTGTAGCAACTGGTAGCTTAACCAGCTTTAGTGAGTGTTATAGTTTTTTCTTGCGCTTCCGAATCTGTTCTCTGAATATGCAAATTTACACGGCTCCGTATAGTTAACCCCCTAAAGACAGGACGTTTTCTATTTTCTTATGATTCTTTCAAAAATAGGTTCTTTCTGTAGGGGGGGCTAACTATACGACGCCGTGTAAATTTGTATATTCTGAGAACATATTCGAAACCAAAAGAAAAAACCCTACAAGACCCACTAACGCTGGTTAAGCTATCGGTTGCTACATGTAGGGGTTGTGAGTATTGCGGGTTTGACACCAGTGTTGTAATATTTTCAGAAATTAACAAATGTTCTTAGTCTACATCTAATTCGGAATCCAGCTTTAGTCTTGCGGATTCAAGCATACTGAAGGGACAAGATCCTCTGTGTAATTCTCCATCACGTGACTCGATTAAATCCATGGATTTTATGGAATGCATGAGACCACATACTTTTCCTGAAAATAGAAAATTTCGTACTAGAAGCAACGATTCGTCAAAGTCCGATTTTTCAGATCATTCCTTAACTAACGACTTTCTAAAAGGTACAAACCCTTAATCAATTTAAACGAGAATTATTCGTCTAGCGCCTGTTAATCGAAGGCCGTCGGGTAGTTTATCACCACGGCTGATTCAATTCAAGCGACGTGAATCAATTGATTCAATCATCAATGGTGAAAAAAATCACGAGCATGAAATCAATTATTTCAAAAATTTGAACTCCAAGGTTGAAGATTTATTAGGGAAGGTTCCATCCAGATTTCGTGCCATAATCACGCACGTCTCATTTGGAACATGTATTAGACCGTAATAAAACCAAGGTTTCTAATACTGAAACGCCTTCTAATTCACCAAAACGAATAAGTTTTGGTAAACAGGTTATGAAAATATTGGTATGAAGTTTTAACATTTATTCTAGGTTTTTATTCCAGGAATAAGTTCATCATGTTCATCACCAACGCGTAACTTCCATCGAGCGCAATCACCATTAACGTCTGTTTCTTCAACCACTCATAAAAAGAGGAAATTTGTTGATATTTTAGATGAACCATCCGCAAAGGTATTTTTATTCAAATATTAATGGGGGGGTTAAACTGTCAATATGTTTTAATGTATATCTCAATTATCTTTATCATTTTGGTTTGGTTACTTATGAGGGAAAGATAATAGTGAAGCAGCATCTATAATTATTTTGTTACTTCAAATGCAAAGTTTGCCGCTGTGTTAACCCCCCCCCCCTCCCCAATTATGTCCCCGGCGGAAACTGATAGCTTAAGCAGCCTTAGTGAGTCTTATAGTTTTTTCTTGCGGGTCCGAACTGTTCTCAGAATATGCAAAATTATACGGCGCCCTATAGTTAACCCTAAAGACAGAACAAAATAGACTTTTTATTGAACATACTTTGGGATGTTGGCATGTTTTCTAAATCATAACAAAATAGAAAAGTTAATGGCGTGGTTTTTGTCACTTGTTGAACATTTGTACTTTTAAAATCCCATTTCGAGCTATAACTAGGTCGTGTTAAGAATTCATAGTCATGACGCGTCAAATGATCTCACGTTCGAGTCAATCGGACTCTATCAGACTAGCTAAGTCTCGTTAACCTCGGGGTGTAACTTACAGGGGAGAGGGCGGCTTTGGACATATGTGTTCTAGTGACCTTAAATATAAAATTGCCATAAAATAACACAATATTATAATTTGGCCCCTAATTCGTAACCCATTATGTAGTTATAGCCACAAGAAGTCAACAATGTGATTTCGGGAAGTATGTCTGATTGGCTCGAAAGTGGACCGGTCAGACTCCACCTTCAATTCTCTCAAAGGATCGACCCCCTAACTCCTAACACGTGACCTAGTTATAGCCCAAACATGGGATTTTTAAAGTAACTAGTCACAAAAGTCACGACTTTTCACTTTTCTATTTTGTTATGATTTAGAAAGCATGCCATATCCCAAAGTATGTTCAATAAAACATATGTATGATAATTATTAATAATAAAGAGTGAGATGACGCGAGATATTAGCTGACAATCGGAGATAGCGAAAAGAGGAAGGATATTATGATATTGGAGTGACTATATTCATGAACGACAAATTAGTATATCATTCTCATTGCTGACGTAACAACTATAAAGCTCATATAAAACATTATTTTCCGTTAATTACGAATAGCCTTCTTTCTCTTTCGATTAAAAAACACGGACTTGGGAAGGTACTTGTTTGATAGAAATATATAAAAGGGAATTTATTAGGAAACGAGGTTATAAAGGCCGTAATTTTCCATTGATGTCTCGGCAAGGTTCGAACCCGAACAGTTGGACTCATAGTATGGCTTATACCCCATGGCTAGTGCGTTCGAGAATCAACTGTATTATCCAATGGGATAAGCTAAATCGTTGATTTTATGGTCTTTAAAGATAAATGACTAGAAATAAATAGGCACTTCGTGTGAAATATATTTAGTGCCCAATATCTCTGCGGTATATTTTATGTAATGTTGATATTGATTCTGATAATTTCTATTCGTAACGTCGTCCACGAGTGTCAAATCCGCCCCCCATGTTTCCGTGGTAACTCTTAGGTAAACAGCCTTAACGAGTCTTAGAGTTTTTCTTGCCGTCCGAATCTGTTCTCAGAATATGCGTCGTATAGTTAACCCCCCCTAAAGACAACGTTAAAAACCTTTTTTGGAAAAATATTAATTTTAACACGTGGGCATGACTGCTCACCGAATTAAATTGTACTAGATTAAATTGACCCCAGAGCATCCAATAAAATCGTCGAAAACATACTACGATTATGTGTTTTAAGCTATGGCCCTCGAAATTCACATTGTTCAAAATGGCGAACATACTTTGGGATCTTGGCATGTCTTCTAAATCATTACAAAATAGAAAAGTGAAAAGTCGTGACTCTTGTGATTTGTTAAAAATCCTTTTTTGGCTATAACTAGGTCACGTGTTAGTCATTTCATAGTAAAAATTAGGATGACGAAAATAAAAGTGAAAGAACCAATCAGAGATCAGTATATCATTCTCTCGATGACAAAGGACGAAAATCCAGTTTTATTTATTTTAATACTTAAAACAGATTAGCAAAGTTACAGGAACTCTTGGAGTATAGAGAAACACAGTGGTGATTAACGAAGATGTTACACGATTTTTAATGTAAAATCTTTGTGAAAAAGGGAAATTGGAATTACGAGCAATAATATAATGTAAGGATTATGAGAGAGTGGTTAGAGATACTTCATGCCATAACACGGGTGATGATGACCATACCGATGTTATATCCCTATCAGATGATAGAGGAAGAGTGGGTTAATGTTATCTTTAAAATTTACTGTAGGTCAAGTGATTTTCCCGAAGCCCATTTATAAGGGTCGGGTTATATTAACTCATAAGCGGCCTGAGCGATTAAAAATACTTCTCGACTACCCTATAAGTAGGGAGATTATCTGAGGATGATCAGGTTGGGATCCTGCGAACTTAACTATTTTAGAATTAGTGTTTTTGACAATATGATTATTGTTAAAATGCAGGAAAGTTAACCGGTATGGTTAATTCAGCGGCCCTAGGGATTACAAATGCTGCATTTAAGTGCCCTATAGTTAGGGAGATTATCTTCGGATTCAAAAAAATTAGCAACCGTATTCGGGTAAAAGCTAAAATGACTGCCCAAATGGGAGAAATTCTTCAGAATCTCAGGTCATTAAGCCTGATTAAGCTATTAAGCTTACAGGCAAGTCATAGGAAAAAAACATGACTAAGACAATTTTTGAGTCAACCTGAAGAAGACTTTTATAGTCTTAAGCAAAAAATGTGATTAAGACAATTTTTTAGTCTTATGAAAAGCATAACTAAGATTCTGAGTCTTAAGAAATATAAATAAAACTCTTCGAGTCTTAGAAAAACATGACTAAGACAAGTTTTGAGTCTTAGCAAAAACATGACTAAGATGTGAGTCTTAGGGAAAATGTAACTAGGACACTGTTGAGTCTTAGGAAAAAGTTAAATAAGACTTTTATAGTCTTAGGAAGAATATGACTAAGACTTAGAGTCTTAGGGAAAAAAATAAGACTTTCAGAGTTTTAGAAAAAACATGACTAAGACATGACTAAGACATTTAGTCTTAGGGAGAATTACAGTCTTAAGAAAAGTAGTATGACTTAATAAGGCTTTTCCTGCTTAGAGTTCAAATGCACCAAGGTTTAAGATAATTACCAATAAAGTTACACATGTGTATTATTTTATATTCTAGAATGTCAGACGCCACTTATAAAGAAAAGTTTGGAGCGTTCCTGACAACGGAATTGGAGAACAAGGAAGTCTTATGGGTTCACTTTGAGAAAGTGGAAGCATAATCTTCCTACATTTTGAAAAATAACCTACAAAATTTGAGCACTCTTTGAACAAAAAGGGAGAGCACAAATTAGAGGCTAAATTAACTATGAAATTAAGAAAAAGTTAACTGTATATATAGATCTTGGCAAAAATATCTTTATATTATGCCATCTGAGAGATAAAGATCCATCTTCCAAAAGGAAAAAGAATGGTGATAAACTGGACTATAGCAGTTCATCACAGAGCGTCGAAAAAATATCTACAAGCGGCGATTGCATTTCGTCTTCAACAAAACAAAATTTCAGCAAAAAACATTGGAGAAAAACATTAGGACGAAATAATCCTAGTGTAGAAAGAGAAGAAATAATTGGCATCTGGGAAAATGCCAGAAGAAACCAATTAGTAATCAATGAAGGATGGTGGCCAAAATTCTCGCTTATTTCCACACATACACAGAAAAACAATATAAATGTTGACGTGTGGATGGGAGAATTAAACCGAGTATGCACGTTAGGAAACAGACGGATGGCAGACATAAAACAGTTTGAGTTAATATTATTAACAAAATCAGATGTCATGCCATAGATTTTGCCAGCGTTTGCCAGAGATTTGCCACCGTTTGGTCGGAAGATTTCACTTTTACGGTTAATCAACGTCTGGACCTTGATATTTCAACAATGTCGGAGGCTTATTTCTTCATAAGACACCAATGGAGCCAAACGGACAAATGGGATAGCCTAAGAAGTTACCAGTAAATTATACTTTTCTGAGTTTACTGCAAGATCAGAATTCGTTTCTAGAAGTTCTAATTAAGGCAAATTTGTTTGCTGAAATGAGGAATACTAAGGTCCAAATAGATGTTAAAATCAAGACTAAAAATCAAAAGGGTTAATAAAGAGATTTATTTCTAAGAATAAACAAGATAAGCTGAGAAATAAGAAAATTATTTATGCAGATATTTTGGACACGGAGATGATTCTGGTAAATCTGGGACCAGACAATGAAAGTCTAATGATGAAAGATCCGAAATTTGAACAGGATAGGACCTGGAACGGGAACCAAAAATAAAAAAAAATAGAATGGATGGTGAGATCGATGAAAATTGATACATTCAGTTTTGAAATCAGTTTTCTGACTTCAGACAATTTACAACCTTTTACGATTTTTCTGCAACCGATGGTAGGTGCCTTCGGATTCTGGTCTTATTTGGCTATCCCAGGGAATTTCAGATATGGGAAGACAGAAAGAAGAGGATACAGACAAAAAGAACTTTGTTTGAATCGGTGGATCGAAATAATTTGCTAGACACTACTCTGAAGATGCAATTAGAAGCAGATTCGGATACAGGAGATATTATCTTACCATTTTGACCAGTCGGCCTGCTAGAAATTTCCTAGATAAAGAACAAAATAGGCAGAAGAATGATAATGTCACACAGACAAACATGAAGGCCTTATCAATTCAAGTCTTAAAGTCACTAACAGAATGGAAACAAGAACCAAGTAGTCTAGAAAGAAAACACTGATAATGCTTTTTAGATAGAAATCTAAAATCTAAACATGCCGAAAGTACGACAAAGGAAAAGAGGAGTAACTGATAATACAGTAAGAAATAGAAGACAGGAAAAACCTAATAAATATTTTAGACCTTCTAATAGAAAAAATAAGAAAATATAACATCAAAAAGTGGCAGCACTGGACAAGAATTACAGAAGCCAGAGAAGATGTTTCATGCATCAAGACATATTCAACAAATGGCAAAAAACTTTATATCATGGCAGAAAAGTGATCAGGCCTGGGAAAATGATTTCCTTGCAATAACAGCTGAAAAATTACAGGGACAGATGGTTTACGTGTTTCCACAAGAAAATTTAGTAGTGGTAGGACATATATTCGTGGAATGGACTCTGGCACTTACAGCAATGACGAAAAATGAGCAGGCAACAGTACACATACAAAAAGGAAATGGTATGGTTAAAACGTATTAATCAAAAATAAATTCTAGCACAAATGTGTCAAGTAATAGAAAAAAATTATGAGTACAAGTTATAATACATTATTCAGATTGAAATCCATTAACGAACAATGTCGAACGAAGGAGATTTCCAACGTTTAACGGTCGGCTTATTACAAGATCGAAGAGACAGGCGTCTAGATCGTGCAAAGACCGGATTATCCAAAGAGGTAAACGTAACACAAGATGTACTCATTAAGAGATTGGTGGTCGAAGATCATGTAGGGGAAAAAATGGCAGCCTCAAAGAGTTGATAGAAGGCGCCAAAGACATAACCAAGATTACTTTGCAAAAGGCTGAAATAGAAGAAAAGAATCTGGTCATAATGATAGACAGAAAGAATGAACTGATGGCAAGAAAGCAACCACAGAATGCACGGGATCAGCAGATCATGAAGATAAACATTCAAGATCTGCATGATAGACAAACCAAAGCGAGCAGAAAGACTTTTAGTGCGTTGTCAAATTTTGATAAATATCTCGTAGGCATCTTTTTAACCATTTTTTGTCACGCAAATTGATTCTGTCAATACCGTTTCCAGAATTAAAAAGATGACTGCCTTCAAATCCTACCTTTTACATTCGATTATATTCAAAATCAAGCTGCTTGTGTCATTCAGAATGCTTGCATAGTAAGGCAGCTTGTATTTACAATACTTTGTAGTCAATACCAGAGAATTTTGAACAATTTTGATGAATACTACAACGTTTTAAATAATTTTAGTATACACTTTGCAATAAATTTTGTTCACGATCAATATGCATGTGCCGGTCAGTATTCCGGGAGAACACTAGGTGGAGGTAAATGAAATTTTTACGTGATTTTGTCACTTTTTGAAAATTTAAAATTCCATTTTTGGGCTATAACTGGGTCACGTGTTAAGAATTCAGGGTCGGTACTTTGAGAAGAATTGAAGCTGGAGTCATAACGCGTCGAATAAGCCCTCTTTCGAGCCAATCGTGCATACTTTCCGAAACACACAATTTTAACTTCTTGTACCGATAACTACATAACGGGTTAGGATCTGGGGTCGATCAATTGCGAGGAATGTAGCGGACATCCGTACGCGTCAAATAATACCGATTTGGGGGGCAATCGGTACCTAAATTTTTTAAGAACAGTTTTACACTAGAGGTCATCTCGGGCAACAATTTGGTGTGATTCGCGATTCAAAATAACCAACTTCCAGTTTTCAGCTGTTACTTCCGGTCTAAAAATAGTTCCAAAAAATCCGGCGTCCAATTTAGGTGGGGGGCCTGGGGGTCAATCAGACATTCAACCACGTCTAGGGCCTTAAAAACGCTAAAAACCGGCTCCGTGACAAAACAAATGGTCAAAAAGGGGCCTGGGAGATATCAAGATAAACTGATAAAAACGGCGACTCAAAGAAACAAACTTACCACGAAAGTAGGGGGGAATTTCCAATTATCAAAAGAGGAAACCAATACTTTCAGAAGTGGGTACCAGAACGGGCTTACTTGGATAACATGCTACCAGATCGTGAAAACTACCGGGCATTAAATCTGGAGCTCCATAAAATGCTGATAGATGACCAAGAATATGCAGACCATGATAAGCTAACTGCATTTCTAGGCCGATATGCTCAAAGTTTCCCAGACAACTATAACGTGTACGAAACGTTCGTTGCGGCAACAATGGCAGATATGGAAAAACAAAGAAATTCAGTCAAATACACACGGGAATACATGATAAATCTAGCGAACCAGGTGTTGAAAAGGACTGATATGTTAATATCGGAGGCAACAGTGGAAGGTGCAAAGCACCTAGGATGAATGAAGGAATCAGCATGTTCAACCTTGAGAAAGAAAACCATCGATAAAAAAGGAGTCTTTCAGAAAGACTAGAGGTTTGAATCCCTATAAAAGACCGGAAAATTGCAGAGGAGGATACAGAAGAGGTTCTGGACGTGACAATTACGGATTTAGAGGATATTCGAATAAAAATCGATGCTCACATGGAGGCTATAATAATAAAGACAAGAATGCCTAACAACCACGAAGTAAGTCTACCACAGCGAATGGTACAGACAAGGCCAAAGTTTGGACTATTCCCAGTGGAGAGATAAAGCAAACGGTAGAAATGTCTAAAGCGAATCTAGGGGGACACACAAGATAGGCACTAACTTTAGCTTGGGATTGCCCAATAGTAGCTTTGGATCGATGGTGGAATTATAGGGCAGGACATGTTTTCCAAAACATATAAACCAACAAATGGTGATAATTTTCAATTCCAAACCAAACAAAAAGCTAAGCTTTTAGGAATGCCAAATCGCCAGGAAAACAAAAAGGGCGAAACGCTTGTTGTGTTACTCTGTTAGCGTTAGGAGTAGAGGCAGCAACAGTGACTCGCCACCTAAGGTGGGTTAGAAATACGTTGAAGTAAGCCAAAGAGCGGAAATAAAACCGATAGTTTTGTTCTTGCTACAGATTGCATTATCGGAGCAAGAAGAAAACCAGGAAGATTATAAGTTTGCTATTTACCTAGGAACATTTGAATTTTCTATTCCAATGACATTCGGTCTGTTTGCAACATTCCTGCGAAGCTAAAAGATCTCAAGCAAATGTACGTACAAAGAACAAGAAACGATCAGCTAGATAACATGCTAGCCTGGCCGAAAGCTTGCTAATAAATTAATTAAATTAAACTTAATTAAATTTTATTACTTAATCTGTCAAACTCAACCATATCAAAACTATTTGACATTAACCTAAAGAAATCGCCCAACTTCAATGAACTAGAAGAATAGGCGGTTTCATTACTTATACAACATGCAAAAGATATAGCAAAATGAGGTCAAGATGAGAGATGCTTGGCTAATATGATCAAACTAGTGACAGATTTCTGAGAGGAAAACTAAAGAATTAAATTCATTAAACTTTCATGATCCAAAATGAGATTAGTATTGCTTGCAAACTCAGGTAATTGCATTGAAAAGAATGGTTGTTTTGTACTTGACAAGATCAAGCTTGAAGTTTATTATAGTAAAGTTACAGAAGTTATAAGGTAGTCCATGCAGATTTCCATAAATTTAATGAGAAATTGATGCTAATCTCCAAAGAACCCATTTTGAAAGGCCTAAATATGGGGCCTAAAAATGGGGTATCAATAACCGATTAAGCACAAGTCGAAAAAGGCAAAATTTAGAGTGCGTTACTCCAGGTTATATATGGAAGAGGGATTAGTCATTACAGGAAATAAAATTTGATGCGGCATATACAAGTGAGAGAACCAATCAGATATCAGTATCTCAATTTCTTACGATGAGAACGGTCGAAGGGTTCCTATTTTATTTTAATACCTTCATAACTGAGGGGGAGTTTACTCGCAAAAATTGGGCCTCTAAAGGCAAATGTTTTTCCCGCCCACCTCCCAGTATCAATAACCTAGAGTACTACGCGAAAAAGGCAATATTTAGAGTGCATTACTCCGGGTTATATAAGACATTCAGTATTTTCATAATTTAAGACAGCTGTGCATTTGATATAAAGCGTCGAGCAGTATTCCCGCCTACAATTCTATTGCGCATATTTTAGGCTACCTATCGACCAGAACTTTTGACCGGAAGTGAACCTAAAAATTGAAAATTCGAAATTCTACGTCGAAAAATTGGTCGATCATTCAGCCGGATCATAGTTAGGAGGACAAACAAAAATATTAACTTGATTTTATCGATTGTCAATTATTTCAGAAACTTTGTCTTTTCGTTCCTAAATTTCTAGTTATTAATTGTACGTGCAATGTTAATTCAAAATAAGAACGGACCCGATCTTAAACTTTAAAAAGTATTGTCAATGCAGGTGATACAGACCGGTCTATTAGATAACTGACTATTAGTAATACAGGAATACAGAAGGGAGACGCGTAGGAACGCGTATGTGTGTATTTTGGGTTTTTAATGTGTATTCGAGGTATTATTGTGGATGTTTAAAAGAGGATGCAAATAATGCCTTAGTCTGATCGACTTCTAAATTACAGCATCTTTGCCACCGTAATCCGAGTGGAAATCGCACCGACAGTATATAAAATTCTGTAATGTTTAGCAAAATGGTCGAAATTCACTAGTATTGACTACAAGGTACTGTAAATGCAATCTTCTTACTATGCAGGCTTTAAGAACTTCACAAGCGGTTTTATTTTTAATAAAATATAATGAAAACTGTATAATTTGAACGCATATCCTTGAAAACAAATATTAGAATTCTGGAGATTGAAATACACTCGTTATGGAAAGGTGTCTAGTCGTAGGCCGAGTTACTGTCTGTCTAATTCCTTAACCCGTACGTGAAATCTGTGCCGCGCTGCACAGACGATCAGTAATCGGACCATAACTTCTGTTAGAGTGGTGCTACGCCGAATTTGCTATTCATACCGGAAGAATACCAGAGAATTGTGACCAATTGTGCAATATCCGCCTATGCAATATACTATTATTCCGTATAACTATCGACAACTTTATCAGAATTGGTACTTTTATATCT
>SCLF01001668.1:0-13064 GCA_004367975.1 Mesochordaeus erythrocephalus
CAAATGGCTAGTTTGCAGCAGGGCGCTGGAGCTATGCTTGTATGTATTGACCTTGCAAGTGCATTTTTCTGTGTCCAGTTTGACACGATTAAATCAATTTTATCCAAACTAGTCAGCGCTAAATCTATGAAATATTTCATTAGTCAATTGAGACCGAGAAAGGGTATTCTGGTATCTAAGGGGGAACAATCAGATGAATTTTGCATACCTCCAGTAGGTTGTATGCAAGGTGAGGCCACTTCGCCACTCTTTTTTAACCTAACAATTAATGGGTTTATAAATAGAATTGCACCGAAAAATTCTGATTGGGACGCATCATCTGGTAGGCGCTGTCAATGCTATGCAGATGACAGCGTCCTACTGGTCTGGGATGTCAAGTCAAGTAATATTACATCTAATCTCAACGATATGCTTAATGACACAAAAAAATATATGAGCAATTGTGGATTTGCTATTAACGAACTAAAAACTGAGGCCATTATCATAGGTAATAAGTTACATAGAAACGAACTCGGAACAAAGTTTACTACTCCAGTTGGAGAATTCAGTACCAAAAGTGATATTTGCCTACTTGGTTTACGGTTCGACCATAAGTTAACTTTTAATCCACAAATAAATCATATTCTGAAAAAGATGCGCAGCTTGATTTTTGCAATTAAAAATTTAATAAATTTAGGTACTAAAAGACAGGTGCTTAGAGTGGCTTTTGCGGGAAGCTATGGGCTGTTTTCGTTTGGTCTGGGTATTCAGCCCGAATGGACGAAAAATAATTACACTAGTCTACAAACCATCTTAAATAATCAGATTAGATTAATCTTAGGCATTAGAATTAATGCCAACAATAAGCTGTCACAGAAGGATCTACTACGAATGGCGGAGTGGCTTCCCGTTCATCTGATTCATAGAAAAATGGGGTTATCAACCATTAATCGTATATTGCGTAACCGTAGTCCGGCTGATCTTTACACACTTCTCAAAAAACAGATAAGATACAATGACAGCACTTTTTATAACGATCGCACTAATGACAAGAATGAGCAGTTGAATTTTATTGATGCTTTGCATAGGGGTAGGAAGGTTCCTGAGCTTCTACATAAAAATCCAGCTAATACATATATTACGAGGGAACATAAAGTGTTTCCAGGCTGCCACGCAGATTGGCTTAATACCTTACCAATCGCCATTAAGGAACATTTAGGCCTGAAAAAGTTTGATATTGATTTGGCTATTTATATGCGCACTAGATGTTTCCATCGTATTAGTATGAGCAGAAAAGACTGCAGCGTCTGTAGGTACGTTTTTTGTCCGAGCAAAGAGGATATGACAACTATTGCTGACAACGTAATCAAAATATTAAGTTCGGATTATGAAATTGATACAATCATGCAACACGATGAGGAAACGATTAAAATCTTTGCGGACATTAGCCATTTTTATACGGACAAATTCAAAAACCTTTTAAATGATCTGGATTTATTTTGAAAAAATGTAAAAAAAAACGTTTTAATGGTCGCTATACTGTCAGAGTTAAAAATAAAAAAAATAAATATGTTTACATAGCAAAAACGTCAAGCTGCTCTGGTCAAAATCTGCTTACTCTGTAAAATTAGGTCGCTAATGATATATATAAAAAAAATAGGAAAAATTTCTCTGTCACAAGTATCAATATAGGTCTCAGAATTTTGGCACCCTGGTAGTAAACTATCGCTTTGATGCCTTTTTATGTCGCTCTGTATAGCTTAGGCGTGAAACGCAATGACGTAAGACATGATGATTTATCGATACAAAAGGTGCGGCCATGTTACAAAAATTTGAAATTAAGGCTAGGTCCAGGACTATCAATCAGTATCGGCCTATTATATTATAGAAGAGTGGGTGATAAACCGTAAAACTATTTTCCGGCGTCTAAGTAATAATCAATTAGGAGTAATAGGCACGATGGAATACGATACGTTTGGGGCGGTCTTTTTTGGATGTAGGTGATATAAAAATATGGATTAAACTTTACTCACATGTGTCAGCTCGAATAATAATAACCAGATGAATATTGATAAAAAGTAGCAGTCCAATAAAGGGTGAGTTGCTCCGGAGCCGGTTGCGGGTGTCTGTACTAGTCTGGACGGCTGTTGTGGGTACCAAATGTCACTAATAGGTGAAGTTATAAAAAGAACGCATAAAATCGATCTATACATAGGTTTGAATACACCATCTGTAATGTAACAGAAATTTTTATTACGTTGTGTGTAAAAGGCCCGTCTAATAAGCACAATCATCAACTGATGGTAGTTGGATCTATTCGGCAGGCGATGTGAGCGCTGGATATATCGAATTACCAACAGCACAAAAGGTGCGGCTATTTGGTCAAATAACATCGGGTTACCTATTTTATTGGGGTGCGTGGAGTTTCTGCGTCATTGATGGAATGATGGGATTTGCGGGACAAACTCTGTCTGTAGGATGTCCATCGGTTAGCAAATATTCTATCTGCGAGCCATTTATCTATCTGCCACAGTTTTGTGGTAATAATATATTAATAAATGTAAATTCATACTCGGGAGAGAGAATGGTATCTGCAAGTAATTTGTGACATCTAAAATGCGGTAAACAAAACAAACATGTCCGAATGAAATAATGTATTATAGAAAAGTGTGCAAGATACTGGCATGTTCTTGGCATAAATAATACAGTTTCCAATACGTAGAAAACCAATCAGATATTAAGTTGCAGGCAGTGTAGCAACGAAATGTTTTTTTTCAGCATGCAATTTGCAGCGTAGGATTATAAGGCAGTTAAACATTGTTACTGGCATAAAGAAAATGTTCAATATGCTTACAATGAGGAGGTGCAAGGTAATATGGACCTGTGAGAATTATATGAGTGGCGTAAGGTGCACACTTGGATCAATAATGACTCATTATATACGTATCGTAAATATTCAAACACTTGTTAATCATAAATTACGGTACTAATCCTGAAAAATTTTGTAAAAATAATGTCATAATAAGCACGTAAGATAACAGTTTATTACGCAAAAATCTTTTTTTGACGGCTATTATAAAAAACTAGAAAATGCTCAGAACAGATAATTATAAAATGACTCTGTTCCGCTCATCCAGTGGACATGATGAAAATATAATGAGAATAAACAACTAAAAATTTTTCAGGACTATATTATGTGGGAAGATAGAGGTATAAGGTAACATCTGTGGTACGAATGAAGATTAAGGTAAACGCATCAGTTTTAATAAATGCTCAACATAGAGGAATTATATCTATGGTTGTATTGTGGGTATTCGGCTCTATATTCCGGCTTTAGGCAAATAGTATCAGTAGATACCTCAAAATAGAGTCTGGTTAACTTCGGGATAGTTGAGGTGACTTGGGGGACATTAAAACCCGATACAGAAGTAGGAAACCCACCTGATAGACCCCAATCGGAAGCGAACTTAAGTAATCTCATATAGTTCATGAGTCTGAACATTTGGAGACGATTGCCCTGACAGTTTGGCTCATTGCAACAATTAGCGGTTGACCGGGTTCCCAGCAGTACCATAAATAGTCGACGGATATGCTTGTTGCGGGTATTACTGAAAAGGGATGTGTTGGTGACATATTATAATATAATGAAAAATGGATCAGTAAACCAAGCATATTTTATAATTCACGACAGCTGATAGGATGTGTAGTAAAAAGTATCTAAGTATCTAAATATATAAGGCCAGAAATTTCCGGGCTCGTAGCCTACTAACTGTATAGTTTTCTGTAAAATAACTACTGTCTATCATTGCCTCGCCATGAAATGTAAAAGCTACACTTCGATATGTTTTTCAAGTAATATCCTCTCGATCTAATAGTACGCACAAAAATCACAATCATAAATTATGTGGACCTGACTTAACAACGTATGGGTAATTTAGTAATTATTGCTCGACATTTACGGGTGCTTCATAACTTCTCAGTTTGTGACCTGGATATATTCTCTGTTATAAATGTGTGCAATCTATTATACTCCTTGAATGGGTCTGCCCGTATTTACGCGGACAGAGTGTGTTTGTCGGAACGGAGAGCAATTATAGAATATACTCTGTAGTAATCTAGATTTTTTCAGAAGCTAAATGAGTCTCTAACTGTGTTCGCGGACTAAATTAAGAAACGCCATTGGCACTAAGAAGTAAGGTATATGGAGTAAGGAGTCATAATAAGTGGAAATTTCGATTATAGAAATAGGTATAGTGTGAGCCATGAAATCCGTAATAGTAGCAATAATCCAGGATAATACATATCGGGCCATTTAAATATTTAGATAGGAATATAAAGCTGTCAGTAATTTCAGCCACTTATGTACATAAGAGTCAATCGACCGATAAAGTAGGCTTTTGGGTTAATATGACTAATAAAATGTATATCAAGTGTAGCAATTCAGGTTGCTATAATTTCCAGATAACATAAGCGGAGCATTGTTTAGTTTTTATGATCATAATTAAATATGGTGAAGTTACCGTAAATAGACGAGTGTGTCTAGGGAGGAGTCTTCTTTTATGAACTGGAGGATGAGGCAGCTAATTCGGTCGGTTAATTCCTCGCTGGGCATCTGCTGGGTGCTGCGCCAGTGCTTCAACTCCTCCTGCCACTCTGGCTTGCGCATGTAACTCGTAATGTGGTGTAAGAGGTTGGGTACCCAAGCCACAAAATTATCCAGATTTAATTTGAATTCGTGACTAATGGGACGTGACCGCAACTCCAAAAATGATACTAATGACCTTATTTCGCATGCACTTCGAAAATATGCGGAGTTGGCGGACAATTTTGACATTTCACCCATACTGATAATTAGATGTGATCCATCCACCAATGGGGTGGTTTTTGCGTTAAAAGTCAGAGTGTCAGGAGTGATATCTCCAGTGGATAAAATACTCGACAAAAAACTAACGGTCGAAAATAATGTTGAACCCGGTGACAAAAAGTCTGGACTCAAATTTGGATTCTGGAGTACGTGCATGCAGGCGTCGCATTCACAATTCAGAAAGGAGGCCAGGGGTGCATTACAGGGGGTTTGCCTGTATAATGCTAAGTGCCAAGCCAGCTCCACATTGTGCAGAGACAAAGTGCGCAGCCAGTCTGTGGCTAAGGTCAAATCAAGCGTTGACAAATCTTGAATTAAATGATATGTATTGCACTCGTTTACGGATAACTGTGAACCAATTTGACCCAGTATTTCGTAATTAACAAGAGCGATCGGACCTTCGGGCAGTTCAGCAATGTACTCAGGAAAGCTACAATAAGTAGTTAAATTTAGCTGAGTTTATATTTTGCTGCATTAAGTAATGGGTTGTTGATAGATACGAAGCTGATACAAAAGGTGCGGCTAGTTTTTTTGTGGATTTTAGATAATGATACTCTGGGTAATGATCTGGAGCAGTTGGTGTGTTTGGCGGTTTATATATGTGGGTAGAATATGTGTTAAGAGTTAAAACCTGATAATAGTAAGAATAAGTGATGTATATATTGCTAGTATTCTAAATTAATCGTAAATGGTCATTAGGGAATCAAAGATGTGTACTAAGGGTAAATATTTCCGTAATAAAAAAGTGGGGCATCGTTACAACGCTATCTGGAGATATAACTTACTTCTTATATCTGACATAGAGTGCCAGTCCACGCAGGGGGAGATCAGTCACTTTCCCCATCAGTTTTATCTGCTCGAGATCCATTCTCTCGAGTGATATATTCTTCATGAAGGATTTTGCATGCTTGCCGTAGATTGTTGCTAGTTCGGCCATCTCCTCTGCAAGGTCAATACTGGACTCTACTATTTCATAACAATGCGATATCCCCCACTTCTTATCAAAATTTAGATGATCGAAGTCGGTAAAACTTCCATTATGATCTAACCAGGAAATCAACTCATCTAGGCCTGAAAGTACAGCTAAGCATAGTGCACTCTCTTGTTCCAGCGAGGCGTAGTATCTGGCCTCGTAAACCACCTCCGAGTTAAAAGTTAACTCCCACATAATTCGGGTCATGGTGGCGCAGAGCTGTATAAGTATATTGGTTAATATAAAATATATCAAAAACAGAGTAATTACCAATATACGGGACTGTGGGCGACCTTCGGCAATCATTAGTTTCAGAAAGGTGGACCAGCTGGTTAGGCGTGTGATCTGTGGCAAAGTCTCACGCAATACGTTCCGCTTGTGAGTCATTATTGCCCTAAAAATGTAGATGTAATTTACGCAACTGGAGATTGGGTGATGTGTTTAAATTTGGCTTGGGGTAGTAGTGGTGAGGGGGCGTTTGGTTTGGTCGTAGGTGGTAATGATGGAAAAGGGTGCCGCCATTTTGGCAATAAAAAATTTTCTTTTTCGATTATAAGCCAGTTTATCCGAGCAGAAATATGAAAATACGCGTGTAATTTTCTGAAAAAGGCCATGAAAAGTATGCTGGAAATTCAATACCCGCGATGTCTGTGTTTGGTCGTCCCGGTAAATCCAACGGGACTACCTGTATGCCACATTATCGGAAATCTTTATTAAATATGTTTACTGAATTTTTCCATACAGAAAATAACGTCAACAAATGAATGGAAAAGGCGTCTGCTTTTTAATCAATACTTTTAATATATCCGGGAACAGTCGAATTTTTTACTGATATTTACCAAACTTTGCCAAACTGGCATGGTGGGATCGAGTATGGGGTGTGAACTCTGTTACGATCTAATGGATCATAAATGAGCGAAAATGCCTACAATGGCATAATACAAGATTTAGTTCGAAATGACGTAACATAAAGTAATTCTATTAAAAGTAAAAAAGTAATGTTAAGGTAAGGAAATCGCACACACCTTTATGTTTGTTCGCCCAAAACTGGATATTTTAGCATATCGGGGGTAACGAGTGTAAAATAATATACATACATGTTGACATCAGTGGGGGGTGGCTGATTCATCGGTTAAAGTTTCTCTTGATGATATTCCAATTCTCTATGGATTTAATCGTACAATCAATTTTCACCCTTCCGAGGTTCTGAAAGGGATAGAATGAGTTGTTTGAGCATATATAATAAATGGGGCTAGGGTATTCCTAATGTTTCGCGAAATGGGGCACATTCATAATATACCATCTGGCAATTCGGGGTACTGACTCATAATATATGTGATGGTGATATGTTTAGGATTAGTCGAAAAATAGTATGAAACATAACTATGACTAATCACAGTTATAGTACATAAAATTGGGTAAACAAGGCTTGGGAATTTCGGTCCATTGATTTGCATATTCGGACGGCTGACTAATCTCAGTTTGCTTATGATGGTAGGAACTAAGAATAAAGGGGTAGATGACTCATTGTGATGACCGAGGATAATGACTCATAGATAGAAGTATCTTAGTAGTTGGAGAGAAAACTGTCGTAGAGACTCTTATACAAGTAATATAATTTAGACTGGCAAAATCTGTATAGCATGTAAACGTTCAGATGGGGCAATTTATACCGATGATCTCCGTTATCTGACATAATATGAAAACTGAATTATGAGATAGAAAGCTTCCACACATGTACCGCTATATTATTTAATTATTATACAAGGATGGAGGTAAATTGACTTATTCACGCGCAAATGACACCGGACAGGCTTTACAAATATGTTGCAAGGGTTAGCTAAGTTTAAAACATAAGTTTAATCAATATGTATATAAGGTGAAAATACTTCAGTGCGAGAATAAAACTACATCGGCCACTAATATGAAGTGGCTTGCACGAGCCAAATTTAATTTAATCACATATGCATAAATTAAAAATACTTTATTAGGAGAATAAAATCTAAAACAGGTTAATTACCATAAACTGGGCTTTTTAACAAGTGATATAAGAGTGTCTTGTATTATGACATTCGCCAGGGCAATGTTCGATAATTGGCAGAACGGAGGTGAAGGGATGACTGCTTTCTAGGAGGGGGCGTCGGATGGAAAATGAACCTTTACTTGGTATTACGTGACTATTGTTCACGGAGCAAACTCCATCGGTCTCCACCATGTCTAGGATACTGTGTTATACGGGCTTGTGTAATACGACCATGGGTCTGGCTTATGGATCGGGTGTATGTAAATTACGCTGGTCGGGGATCGGTCGGGGGATGTTACGGTCTGGTTTGTACAAACAATGCGAGTAGGCATAGATAAAGCGGAATGAACTAAGTGCGTTATTTAACCGGACATTGGTTTTGTATAAAGTAGTGTAGGACTATTTTAATCAAATGATATTGATCACTAATGCGGATGACCAAATGTTGTCTCAAGATGGGCTAAATCGGGATATAAGGAATGTATTTAATGCTAATGATGGCAAGAATGTGCAGCATTGACCACTAATGCGAAAATTCTCATTCAACTATCAAAACATAGAAATGCGTGGGTTAAAATGTGGTCATTATGGTATTGTGGGACTTATATCTAAAACAAGTATCAAAAACTGAAAAATTTAGAAATTGATTAACTTATATGTACTATTATAACGGTGTGCTTACCATCCAGAAGCTGGGTGCCGTGGGCATATGACAGGTCCCACGATAATACTGCTGGTAAAACGTTTTCGTTATCGAGATAAACCACGGCAATTTCGTAGTTAAACTACAAGTATTAAGTAGGTTATATATTCACTAATGTATAAATATAATATGGTACTCACTAGATGACAGGCATGGCGAGCGGTCTCGTATCCTTCGGCACTAGTGCCTGGATGCTGAATTTGTGGCCTGCAGTAGATTTTGGATCGCAAATACTGATAGGTATCGCCTTAAAAATAAGTATAAATTAGGCGGAAAAATATAATAGGATCCGCCATAGAGTACCTAAAGAGGTGGCCAGCGTGCGGTTCAGGAAACTTTGTTTGTTGCATACGTAGTCTAGATCGGAGGCGGTTGTGCCGCGTTTGCTGGTTTGAATGACGTGGCACAAATCAAAATACATAAACCACTCCGCGATTTCTATAAATGTGGAGGATTCGTATTTTTCAAAGAGAGTTCTTGGACAGGCTTTGACGCTCTCTAATAATTTTTCTATCAAGGTGCGCATTTTCTTGCAATAAGCTAGATAGTAAAAACAAAAATAGTAAGCGGGGTTAAAAGTCAAAAAAATCTTACTTTTCGTCGAATAGGTAGCGCATCCAGGTTTGACCTGAAATGCTTCCACAAGTTCAATTAACAGGTCTTTACTGCCACATGTACGACATGAACAAGTTTTTCGGTCTAGGCGGAAGTTGTGGTTGTGACAGGGTACCTGTATGGCGCCGTGACGATCTATATAGTTACTATATACAGATAGGGTTTTCGATATTGTCTCGATTTCTTATAAGATATTGAATGAAAAATGAGATAAAGTACCATCTGTAATATAATTATGACCTTTGCCAGTTAACAATTTTCTGATCAATATCGTGCCTATAAAAGCAGCCTCTAGTATGCATAGGACTGAACTTTTTGATGAAAAACCGGAGTGAACACCGAAGCCGGCGCCTTTGGGAAATAAGAGGGCGAATTCTAGTCTCAACCAAGTCCCATTTGTCGCATGACCAATAAGTTCACCCCTGACCGATCTGCGTACTCGCATAGTAGTGCGAGCATCATTGTGGCTGATATCGGAGCGTAGGGTTAGAGAGTGACGTGATGGTGCGGAAATGGTGCCAAAAATAGGACTAACTGGTTCAGTATGAGTTTTTACGGTAGAAAATTCTGGAGTAGCCATAAAATCGTCATCAGCTATGCATTGCTCCTTATACTGTTGCGCATCACAACCGTCACTCAAAGACTCCCAATCTTCTGAAATGGCTTAGATTAGAAGCATGTACGAGTTAAGGGGTTAAGTACCATCAAAAGGCATATCTATGCACTGACGTTTCTGTACACTTGACTCGTCCTCATTGATTGTACAGTTGAATAAATTGTGCGGTTCGCTTATACTAGTGTTGGAGCGAAGGTTGCGTTTTCGACTATTATCAAGAAGAGGAGAGGGTAAAATTACTTTGTTTCTATTAAGAGTCGGCGAGGGTGTGACGTTGCGTGATCGGCGATTTGACATTTCAATAAAAATCTAGAAGTAGACTAAATATTAGGAAACCTATTATTAAGTGGTAAAAATATGAAAGGTAACAAATATTAATTGCCACTGGCTATTATCAAACTAAAGCCAGATTCCATAATATCTAGGTAGAATGTTTCTCCGCGTTCGGGCACAGACATGACGGGTGGATCAGAGACCAAGACCGATGGAAGTATGGGCTCCACAGAATCCGAGGTGGTAATATCGGCCATTTTTGATACCACAATCAGCAGGATTCGGTACTATAAGCAGTGTAATTCAGGGGCTAATAGTAAATAATTTACCCAAACCAGTGCCCCTTCGTTTTTTCGCTCGAGCAGGCCGGATTTGTACATTGTTCCCATGGTGTTATGAAGGGGTAAAACAACTAGATCCAAATGAGGCGACGATTTTTGAACTTCGACCACGTCGTTGAATAATGCGCATAGGCGGGTTAACTTTGGTAGCTCCTCAAAAATGTTTGTTTCTTAAAAAACTGCTATATACAAGCATAGACAGGATAACTAATAAATACCTAAGTAGGTTTCCATCTCCAAATGAACTATGCCATAAAGAATTTTCGTGGTAACCATCTCAAGTAAATTTGTTCCCTATATAATAAACTTAGTGCTTGGTCAACATGGTGGGAAATGTTATGTATTTGGGCAGATGATTCTGTCAGGTAAAAGTAAAGCGGGACGGATATAGGAAAAATCTAGTTTAAAAACTATCCGATGGCAGGAAGGCATATGGTCAAGACATCTTATTTACATCGTATCAAACATAGTGTGCTGGGTAAAAGTAACGAATAAAGTACCTGTAAATGGGCGCCAAGTGATCCTGGGCTTCCCGTTGCTGACTTTATTAAATTAACAAGCAAATCATAAAGATATACGATGTTGCGGCTTGTGTCGACCTGCTCGGATAATATATATAGGTCACGCGTTATTCGGTGGTGGTGGCATAACTCGTCTGTGTTGGCATTCATATGTGGGCAGTCACAGGCGGCTTGTGTGGCTCGGTCTGAATTGATGTGGGTTTCGCCTGATAACCAACGTGTATATCCCAGAACTGCTTCTGTCTGTAAAACGGATCGCTTTATATACGGTTTGATAGGTGGAATCAAGCACTCTCGGCGGCTCGCGGGCGGGCTGCTTTGTTCGACAAATATAGCACCGTTGCGAAGGTCGAGAGGGCTTGTAGTTTGGTAATGCAATATAGAGACCATATAGCTTGAAATAATCTAACACGGCATAGGTGGCAGTTGCGTGCGGTTGATACAAATCTAGAGTCGTACAATGCTTTGTACGAACTGACGTATGAGTTAAAACAACTCTATTGCGGCAGATCTTGATATATTTAGCAACGGGCGTCAATATTGTATTAAAAAACCAGAGGCTGCTGGCCAGCAATATATGGTAGTCAGATTCTGGTAAATGAGCTATATTGACGCCGCGTGCAAGTCTTTTTGAACATACATGGGTGTCATATAATATGGGGAGTATCGCACGGTCGGTCATTCTAATTTAAAAAAGTATAAATAAATGTAGTTATATTATATAACAGCTTAAAAATTCATATCTGATTTGAGCGTATATCTCTATGCGTCAAAATGAAGAGTGAGCGAAAAATGATAAAGTTTTGATATAAAAATAATGTCCACTAGATGTATAAAATCGCCAAATCAGCGAGGTGCATCGGTTTTCGTCAATTTTTATGTGTATATGGGTCAAATCCAAGTGTGTCCACCTGCAAACAATAAAAGACGAATAAATTAGGTCAAATAACTGAATAATTTGATAAAAACGGGACTTTAAGATACATTGAAATATTAGGTTTCGCCCACTAAACTATTGATAGTGAAAGTAGCACTGTAGTAAAGTTATAAAGAAGAAGCTGCATTTTGACAGCGTATATATTTAAATATATGTAAAATATGTCATACGAGTGTTGGTTAGTATTTGCAACCTATGACGGTTCTACCCATATACGGATCCACCGAGTTCTCCTAACATACTTCGGGTTATTAATAACGGTCACATTTAGTTCATTAGTGAGGAATGGCTGATAAAGCAGGCGATAGGACCTTGCAGAGGTTTAAGCACTGTGCTGTAAATCTCAAATTAGTGGTACATCACACCTGACAGTGATGTTCCCGGCCAATTTCACTTGCCCATTGACTCCATTGCTTTTAAACTAAAAACCAGATTTCACTATAAATGAAAATATGTTGATAAAATAAAAAAGTAATGAAAAATTCCGACCGCTCTACCTATCGCACTGTAACACCATTACTAATAATAGCAATTATTTTATATTTTCAGTGATTCCCAATGGCTAATGAAACTAAATACACCTGTACCTAAGCAATGGGACCAGTCACGAATAAAACAACTTATGGCAAAACGAATGCAAGAATCTATACGAGTAACTTTATTGTCTGTATGTAACGGTTATTTTTGCTTTATTACGTGCACAGAATAAAATTAAATTAAACCATACAATTTCACAATATTTGAAAATTACCGATTCCCCGAAATTGGAGACGCTCGACGCGCACGGATGTCAGCTAAATTTCTTCTCATAGGATTGACCCCGAATTCCTAACCCGGTATGTAGTTATAGACCCTAGAAGTCACAAATGTAACTTCGAGAAGGGGCGTTGGTAAATAGAGGGAAACAGAATTGAGAGTTAAAAGGAAATTATAAACAGACACACGTTCCAGTTATCGGATCTAACCCTAGTTTTTGTGTCCGATTTAACAACCCGGTATCTGGTAGACATAATTAACAACCAGTTGCGTCATTATTATGGGGCGTTCAATTTAAGGAAATAGTTTCCTTACATTCTCGCGGTCCCTCGGGAAGTATGTCCGATTGGCTCAAAAGTGGGCTTATTCGACGCGACATGACTCCACCTTAACCCGTACGCTGCATTCCGTGCCGCTCGGCACAAACGATCACTAATTGGACCATAACTTCTGTTAGAGAGGT
>SCLF01001779.1:0-13064 GCA_004367975.1 Mesochordaeus erythrocephalus
CGATAATCGACCAATAACCAATCAGGACTGTTCTTTAACTTATATCCTTCCGCAAAAATTTTTATCACAATTATTGTTTAACGTAAGTTGACGGTTTCCAAAATAATGGTCCTTAAATTATCAATTCTTAGTCAATATTAGAGTCACAAGTTTTACGTGATCGTTTCTTTTTGAAATTGTATTCCCGTTGAATTACTTATTTAATTGATCGTTGAACCACGCGTGTTGTATTACTCACGATTCAACTTTTGTACAGTGATAACCTCGTTCATTTATTTTATTTGAACTCAAAACATAAATAATTTGATAAATGAAACTCAAGTTTTCTTGGTATCTCTCGAGTAAGTCTAGTCCTAATTACCACATGCCATCATTTCCACGTACTTCTCAACATACGCTTCATATATCCTGATCAGCTCTAGTCCGTGACAATATAAGTATTTCTGAAGCGGTAGTCCAGTCAGGTGCGTCATCTAAAAGTCATTTCCCTGTACTACTGACTTGTTGTTTTGTGTTGAATAATATGCTGATACTCAGGCGGCTTAACCCTCTTGTAAAAAAACTGGAGAGATTTGGTTTTTCGACCACAAAAATGGCTACAGTTTTTTGATATTCATTCTCTAGGAGATTTATCTGTGATCCCAGACAACACTTTTTTTAATTTTCTGAAGTTCTCCTATTGTTTAAATCCGATACTGATTCCACGTTTTAATGGACAAACATACATTTTTGGAGGGCGAGAGAAAGTGTAATTAACAGGATATCTCATTCTATTGAAACAATACGGCCATATAATTTTAACATTATGTTGTCGAGACAAGATACATATATTTATGTGAACTAAGGACACAAAAGTGACTTCGATCGCTATAAAATTTATTTTGATGCATAGCGGTTAAAATAACATCGCACACATACTCGCTGCCACAGAGCTCCAATGCCTTTACAAGAGGGTAAATGCTTTTACAGGGGTAAAAATGTCAGGAGAATTATATTCCTTAGAGAATAGGGGGCATATTAGATTTCAATCAACGGTAATAAGCGAAAATAGTGCTCGCTAGCTTCCAATTCCGTCCATACCGGGACGATTCAACTATTGCTTTACACTGCATTTAAAGTGCGTCATAGGTTTGTAGGCCAATTTTCAGTAAAGCTGTCATTCTAAAGCTAATGTGATGTCTGAAGTAGACCTATAATTATTTAATAAATAAATAGGGAAGCCATCCAATATTTTAAGCCGGTGATTAGAACCTATATCCGGCATTAGTAATGGCCAGACAAACTTAAATTTAACTTTTAGACATTCGTCGTTATCGTGTAAGAAGGAGCCTTAAGAGGAAATCGTATAGGATGGCGTACTGTAGAAAATAATAATAAATTAGCACAAATGCAGTCATATTTGGTTGAACATAACGTTGGAACAATTACTAAATCTTAGGCTCCGGTGAGCCGTTTTGAGCATTCTAGGCTCATAATTCATCGCTAATAATATTTCAAGTCCAGAACTATTTGTTTGTGATTTTACTATGCTATTTGGTCTATAATTGTTATCTCAATAATAGAAGTGAGTGAGGTCTAGAAAAGGAGACAGAACAACCCAATTATTCTGAAAATGTTCGTAAACGCAATTTTCTGTGAGAAGCAGAGGCCTAGAAGGTTTAAATTTTCACTGTCAGATTAAAAACGACGTGAATATTCGTAGGTTGACTTCCGGTTGTAATTTTGGGTCGCGAGTTTTATCAAAATCTGCGCCGTAGAATTGTATTTGGAAATACTGGCCAACGTTTTGATATGTAAAACAGCTCTCATAAATAGTAAAAAAGTGAAACTCTACCAATTTTCATTTGTTAGGGAAAAATTGTATGGCATTCAACTCCAAAAAAGCAATTTCCGTTTTTTAGGTAGCACTTCGGTGGTACTCCGGTCTAGAAATGGTCGTAAAAGATGCGGCGTGGAATTTTGGAGGGGAGTCCTTGGGGAGCATTCTGACCTGGCTGTGGCCAGTTTCGAGAAAAACGAAAAAAATGGTCGATGAGCCTGGAAGCCCCACACGGTTCACAGGAGTTGTTCATGGAGATTACTCGAATATATTCGCGAAAGAACAAAGAGCGCCCTTATTTGTGACACGTGCTGCTCTGATCGACATAATTGTATTACCGAGTTAAAAATTGGTCCAAAAATAAATGAATATTAACTTTATTTTTGAACCGGGTTTGGAAATGTCTATTCAGTAATTTGTGAATATTGGCGTCTTGTGAACATTGCCGCATGATTGAAGTTCTACTTCTTTCGTTCTATTCTAAATAAAGTGCTTACGTAATCATGAACAGCTTTAACCCTATTGTAAAAAAAATGGAGCGCTGTGGATTTTGGACCATAAAAATGGCTACAGTTTTTCATTCTTAATTCCCATTCCTAGAAATTAACAGCAGTAATAGAAAATTTCTCTGTGATTCCAGCCGAAAATTTTTTATTTGCTAGATTATTCTTGTTATTTAGATATTCGCCTTTAAATGATATTTACTGACATATTATGTGTGGTGGTTACAAATTTTGTGAGCGAATTACAAGTTGGACGAATCAAAGAGCGATTTCTTAGTAATACAAAAATATTCGAATATTGATTCGAAGTTTTAATAGTAAAACAGGAGGTCTACAGGCAGTTTAAGAATGTGTAATAAACAGTATATTTCATTATATGGGTAGAGTACGGTCATGCAAATTTAACATAATGTCCATGGTACAAGGATACATATATTTATATGAATTAAAGGCACCAAAGTGACTCCGATCGCTATAAAATTGAGTTTGATGCAGAGCGGTTAAAATAGCTTAGCACACATGCCCGCTGCTACAGAGCTCCAATGTTTCCGAGGCGTAGTCGCTTATTTTTTTACAAGAGGGTTAACTTATGTTATCTCGCCTTGTATGCGACCGTTGTGAGAACCACTTTATTCAGGCTAGAACAAAAGCAATAAAAATGCAATTATGCGGGAATGTTCACAAATAATTTTAAAAATGTACGTTAGGTTGCTTATAGTTACGATTTGTCCCATTTTGTTTTTGTTTATCTAGACTGTAGATAAATGAGCAGTTAAAAAAAATAATTGGCTCTAAAAATTTATGAGATACCCGCTAAAATATGGGTAACTACTGAAAAGTTGTTGGTTAAAGACCACCCTGGGACACTTTTTTTCAGAGTTAACCGTTTAAGATTTTCAACTTTTTTGAGAACCGTTCAACCACTTTTTGCGAATTTCAAGATGGTCATCCTATTTCGCATGTATGTATGTATGTCATTTATTGCGTACTTTACGAGCAGATCATGTTTTATACCAGTATTAAGGTAATATGGTAAATATTATTATTAATAGTTCCTCGCACTTGTTTACTTCTACTATTTGTGTTGCGAATATTCTAAGATGTTGACCAGCTTCGTATGACGACTTGTCCGCGTAAACAACAATTGTTTGTAACGTATGTTTATGAAGAAAATCTATAAATAAGTATAATTATTGATTAGATAATTTTTAATAAATACTTAAAAATCCACCTCGGATGCCGTAATTGCTTCCCGGATTGTATTTCGCAAAACTGAATTCTAATATATTTTTTATAAATAATTATAATACTTATCCCGATTACTTTCTTAGGAAACGTGCTTGCTGACCGAAATGTCAGCAATTATTCCTATTTAGTAATCTGAATTTTATAAGAGAATGCACAACCCTTCGTTGAGAGGGAAATTTTAGTCTTAATTCTGCTATTCAAGCTCAATAGTCTAAGATTTATCTGTGGATTCGTCTAATGTCAAATACCCAATTCGAGCACAAGGGAAAAAAATAATAAATAAATAAATCAATATTGGTAATGAAATGGTAAAGTATTTAGTCTTTAAATGATACTTATGAAATTTTTATTCCGTAACGTTGGTATTCGTCCCTGGGAGTCTATGTATGTAAATTTTCTGATGGACAAATGTAATCGATATAAATGTTCTAAACGGAATGGTCCAACCAGAATGTTATAAATGCCAAGTAAAATTTAGACATTTAGAAATTTAGAAATTAGAAATTAGATTGAGATTTGATTAAGATTATAAATTGTAGATTGTCAGTTGTCAGTATTCTTCCAATATATATTTTTTTATTTTGTCATTCTGAGATTTTACTTCTTTTATATCATTTAGTAGCAATATGTTGACAAGATTTTAATAACAGACAGAGATTTTAATAATAGAGATTATATATGTTTATATTAATATAAAACCTTAGTGGTAGTGTTAATAGTAACTTTTTACAAATGTGAAAGCTTATTATTAGTCAAATATCTAAATTTAGATATGAGTAAATCCTATTATGAGCCTAATGTTGTTGATTCTGATTTTGAATCGCCTTTATCGGCGGAACTGGAAATGCGATGTACGAAAATTAATAATATTTTATTAGCGCCACTAACCTGTAGATTTTTAGGCAATAAAACTATGAGTGACTCCCCGACTCGTAGGCCTGTTGCTAGCCCGGATAGTCCACTTGCTGCCAATTGGGATTCACCTGAAAGTATTTCGTCTACCGCGCAGGAGTCTAATTGTGAATCATTGTTAATGCCTCCCACTGAAAATAATATGCACCAACCAACTTTGGAAACGACTACTAATACATTAGTTAGTAGCTGGGCTTCTCCAATATATTGTCGTTCTAAACGTTTTCTACGAAAAACGGATAAAACTGTATTGAATCTAATGTCCATAACTTCCGAGGAAAAAACTCCACCTGTAAGAATTAGAAGACAACTACGTGGGGTGCTAGTCTCTGAAAATAGTAGTGTGTTGCGTTTAAGATTAGAAGTTATGTTTTTAATGCCTGTTTTATTAAGTCTCATTAAACGAGACATATTCCTGCACAGTTTGCGGCTTGGTTTTATAGGTAAGTTACGATATAGGTATAATTACGAATGATTTTACTAATATTTTTATATAGCCATTGAAAAATTGCTTATATAATTTGCTTCCAAAAATATCTCTACTATGCAGTTTATTTCACCCCCTTGTTGTCGAAGAATCGGGTCTAATATTGGTATTGAATGTACTTGTGAGGAGTGTTTATGTTTGCATAATTTACAGAAGCTACGCGGAGAGTTCAATGTAAAGCCCGGGTGCCATATAGAAGTTATTATAGAAGTTATTACATACTACTTTGGTTCATTCTAATGGAAATCCTAGTATTTTATTTGGTCCTAGTGCTGATGATGATTTAATAAATATTATTAGTTAGTGAAATTTTAAAGGTTATTTCTAATATTTATGTTTTTAGCCTGGTATTTATATTTCCAGCTATCAATAAGTTGAAATTACATTTATTAGAAGATATCACCAGTAGCTTGCTATATATCGACGAGATCACCATGGTTTTATATGAAAATGTAGGTCCGTATTCATTATTTGCTTGTTATATCGAGTTACATAATTGAATATTAAAATAAGGACAAGAAAATTTTGGTGGGCTATCCAAAGAGGTTTATTGCAATGTTTTAATTCATCATCCTGGAACTTGCCTGGTTAGGCATGTATCCTCCATTTATCCCACTAAATATCCGCATTTAGTAAGTCTATTATTATTCACCGTCAGGAGTTAATGGAACCAAAAAACATAAAAAAAAAATTATTATGTTTATTAGTATATTTATAAAACAATTTTTTTTAGGCCAGTTACGAGCTTTCTATTGTGAATACCAATACCACCGGTCATGTGTCTGGTTTGTCCTCTTGGGCTTTAACTCAAGAATCCGGAGTCTGGCTAGCACAAGGTACAGTTGCTTGTTTGTAGTGTATATATTTATGTCTGGTAGTATTGGTGCCCATTGTATTAAAGAATATTGACCATTTTGATCCTAATGTGCTAAATTTTTATTGTTGGTTTTGTCCGTCTACTACATATCAGGATGTTATGTTTTATATTTCCCTGCATTATGAGTACCAACATTATCCTTAACTTTATTTGGAAAGTTTCTAGATTCATGAAATTATTTTGCAACATTTCTAATATTTAGAATTAAAAATTGTGAATGAGATTTGTTCAGTTATTTGTCCGACTATATTCCCCCATTCGCGTTCATTTAGAGAAATAACCAACAAACCATCCTCGGTGACCAGTAAAGATAACCGGAAATATCGTCCTATTGTGAACACCAAAGAAAATTCTTTTACATTACCACTTCTGATTATTGACTGTGTCGGTGAATGTTATCAGTCACACCACGTAGTAATAGTCGATTAGAATTCGAACCTTATTGGGCTATTAATTTATGCTAATAGCAAAGTAAAATCAGTATCCAAAATCTATTTTTTATTGCATTTACGTTTTATTATTATAGGGGTTAATTATATTTGAATTGTTATTTCGGATAATTATAGTGGCACAGTTGGTCTACGTTTACCACTTTATGATTATAATTTTAGAATTGAAATAAACATCGTTTCCAACAAATTTATATTTATGTCGACAATTCCATCTAAATCCATGGAATTTTGTCGCCATATTTGGTTCCAAACATTGTCGTAGAATATTATCATTAGATTTGTTTATTGGGCCCTGGGATATCGCTCCATCGTAATTATTGGCTTTGGTTTGCATATGGGTATTATGGACTTAATGATACTAATTTATTATTAAAATTTGAGAATCAAGCGTATGGATATAGGATATTTATACCGTGAATATATAAATGATTGCTTTATTGAACATATTATGAGCCAGAATTTGTCCTGTAAAATCTAACGGTTTGAAATTTTGAATTCTGTCTGAGTCATGAATTATCGTGATTTGATTCGAATTGTTGAGCTAATTTATGCTCATGTCATAGCGGAAGTAGCACCGGAAGTGTCAGCTAGAAAACGAAAGTTGGTTATGTTGAATCGCAAATCACATCAAATTGTTCAAGGAGACCTCTAGTGGAAATGTATTACAAATCTGTTTTACAGCAGGATCAGATAGGAAAATATCAAGTATATTGGTCGAATATTTGGCCGGCTATTGTTAAATGGACACAAAATAGGCTTGCTAGGGTAACGTATTGGCTAGCCAACTTTATTATTTAGCTTTGGAGCTTCGAGAATTAATATTTCTAATTATTGTTATTGTCGAGGCTAGGAGTACCTGTGTTCAATATTCATATTCAACTGATCCGGTCTAATACGTTACATATACAGCGTTTATAACCCGAATATACAAACAGTAGACTAGAGCAGACGTATACATACGTATTTAGGGTCTTTTGTTTGTATTCCACCCAGTATTACTGATAATGGAAATTCTGTATATTTCGCAGTCGTTTCGAACAATATGCAAAGAATTATTTGGTCCTATCCACTTCTCAAGTGCATCTTTTTAGGTTAATTGAGAACAGACCATTAGAGAACCGACTATTAGAGACCCGAAAAACACAAATAATACCAAAGAGGGCGCCTAAGTCTGTATTTAGGGATTTTAATTTGTATTCGAGGAAATATTACTGATATTAGAAGTTCCGTATATTTCTCTAAGGTTTAAAAGAAGATACAAATCATGATTTGGTCCTATCCACTTCTCAATTACATCAACTTTGGAACCATATTCAAAGCTGAAGTCGCACCGAAAGTAGATACAATTGTGTAATTTTCACAAGATATGGTCAAAATTCACATGTACTGTACTACAATGTACTGCACTGTACTACCAGCTACTGTAAATGCAAGGTGCCTTACTATGCAAGGAATCTGAACGACACAAGCAGCTTGATTTTGAACAAAATCTTTTGAAAACTATGATTTGAACGTATATTCATCCTTAGTAAAATATGCGGATTCTGGGGGTTGAAATAATTCGATTTATCTCCGTGGACAAAAATGTACAATATGGTGCCTGAGAGTTACAATGGGGAGGCAAAAATTGTCCGACTGTATATTTTCTTCTCGATCGCCTCACCAGTAAACCAATTAACAGTTGTTAGTAAAAGGCCTACCATTTGAACGGTGAACGTTTAGCTTACTAATGGTCAAATCCATTATTAAAAACTATTCATTGATTTTCTGGTGTCCGATCGAGAAGAAAATATACGATCGGAAAATTTTTGCCTCCCCACGGAAATAAATCGAATTATTTCAACCCCCAGAATCCGCATATTTTACTAAGGATGAATATGCGTTCAAATCATATAGTTTTCAATAGATTTTCTTCAAAATTAAGCTGCTTGTGTCATACAGTTCCTTGCATAGTACGGCAGTTTGCATTCACAGTAGCTTCTAGTACAGTGGAGTACATTGTAGTACAGTACATATGTACTCTATATAAAAAAAAGGTGCTCGAGGGATTTTGATTATCATTTGCTTTACCTAGCTTAATTGAGAATATAAAGCACGTCATCTTCCTCCCTACAACTTAGGCTGACGAGATGTCCCGCAGAAAGCAATACATCCCGCATACTTAGTGTGCCTGATAGACTTTTTCTTGCGATTCCTAATATGTTCTCAGAATATCCAAAAATACACGGAGTCGTACAGTTAACTCTCCCCCCTCCCCTGTTTTTGAAAAAACATTAATTTGAACTCATTGGCGCATAGCAGATCACCGAACTAAATCCCGCTAGACTAATTAGAGCCCTGGGCATCCAATAAAAATATCGAAAGTATACTGCGGCTATTTCTTTTAAAGCTATGGACCTCGAAATCACAATGTCGAAATGGACACATTTAGTCCTGAAATATAGTTTTTACGCAGTTGTTTCGAGTCGAATTTTTAGTAAAGATACAGTGCGATCTTGGCATGTTTTCTAAATCATAACAAAGTAAAAAACTGAAAAGGCCGTGATTTTGTCACTTTTTGAAAATTTGAAATTCTATATTCGGGCTATAATTGGGTCACGTGTTAAGAATTCGGTATGGGTCCTATGAGGAGAATTGAAGCTGGAGTGATGATGCGTCGAATAAGCCCATCTGGGGTCCAATCGAACTCACATTTTTTTACTTCTAGTGTCTTTAACTATATAACCGGTTAGGAATTCGGGGTCATTCGTATTAGAAGTAATGAAGCTAGACTTAGGTCGCATCCTATAAGCCCACCGTCTTACAGTTTTGGGGAAAACATACATTTCAAAATATTGTGAAATTTTAAAATTACCATTACTTGATCAAAAACAATTTTACACACTTTTGGTTATATAAAATTTTGATCGTGAAGTCAAACTCTATAACATACCAAATTTAAAGGTAATTGGTAGATGTTCTCGTAGTCTTATTATGTACTTAAATCAAAAAATGTGATTTCGGGAAGTACGACCGATTGGCTCGAGTGGGCTTAGTCGACGCGTTATCACTCCAGCTTCAATTATTCTCAAAGGACCGACCACGAATTCGTAACACGTGACCTAGTTATAGCCACAAAATGGATCCCAAAGTATGTTCACTAAAAGTTCAGAACTAAATTTATCCATTTCGACAATGTGACTTTCGACTGTACGCCGCCGTGTAATTTTGGACATTTTGAGAACAGATTCGGATCCGCAAGAAAAAACTCTATCATACTCACTAAGTCTCGTTAACGTTCGCCCAAGATTAACGTCCTGTGCAGCCTCTAAATACGAGGATAACCTTTTATGGCCATAATGCTGCATACGAGAATGTAATTGATAGCGACAAAAAAAATCAAGTCTAGTAGAGAACACTTTTCCCTAACAAGCCTATTTTTCTCGATTTAACTATGGGCCGGCAATAACTTGACCAATTTTCAACAAAAAATTGCGTATTTACAATTTTTAGGTTCACTTCTGTCAAAATTCCTGCTCGGTGGGTAGTCTAAAATAAGCACAATTAATTTTCAGGTGGGAATGCGTATCGACGTTTTCCTATCTAAGATACAACTGTCTTAAATGGTAAAAAGCTAAATTTTTTAGTGCGTCGTTTCATAAAGTTCTGCTACCCTTAAGTGACCCTAAAAAATAGGGTCACTCATTTTGTCAATTATGGATATGTGAATTATATACCGTTTCTTCAGCTGTTCACTAAAAAAACGTTCCTGATCATATTGATACCGTTTATATTGTCACGAAAATTGTTAGAAAAAAAATATAAAAACGTAGATTGATGAAATTATTCTACTTTCAATTATTGACTTTAGGAACGTCCGAAGCGGAAAGTATTCATCGGGGAAAATAGGTCAGCACGTCAAGCAAGTGACGATAAGACTTTATTGCATCTTCCTCCAGTATTTATGTGTTTAACGGCGATGCTGAAACTTTTTTTAATTAACGAAAATGGTGAACGGAAACGTTTCCTAGATTACCATATTTTGGTTTCGTATTTTGACAAAGTAGTAAGGGTATCAGTCAAAGTAGTAAGAGTATCAGTCAAAGTAATACGTTATTCTGCATTCCAAAGTATTTGAACAAACGACGAGTTATTGATTTGGTTAACCCTTGTTCGTAGCTAATTTCTTATAGTACACCCGTGTAGGTACATAACCAATGATTCATTAAGGAATCCCATTAACCAGTGTATACTGCAAACGCCATGTCCTCTGGATACCGATCAGGCTCTTCTTTTCCATCTCACGCCCAAATTACACAATATTTCCCGTTGAAATTTTACACAGGGCTATGTATTCTAAAAATTAATTCATTAATTAGTTGATAGCATGTATTGAGTAAACACATTTTCCCCGTATTTCTCTCTTCTGCCCCAACTTTTATTCTCTCTTTCCAATTCTCTGTCTATTCTCGCTATCGATCAATAGAGAATATAATCGGTAGACCGCTGAGAAATAATGTTGACATATCTCCAGACTAAAAAATCGATTTGCATGAATGAATATAGGCTGATGTCCACGAATTTGTCTAGTCCAAGAATTTGTCTAGTCGCGGGCGGAATTTCTGTCCTTCCAATTGGTTAATGACGTGACATGAATTTTGAGTAGAGTCCCACAGAACTGCGATCCACTTTATAGCCTCGCCTTCGTTTCCCGATTAACCTTACATTAAATTATCTTGATAAACTAGCTCAATGGTTCCTAACCGACAAACTGCGATTGTCAATCTCTGTTAACATTAAATGAAAGCATTGTCGCAAATATTTATATTAAGGTCCCTAGGTTTTATCGAAATAGAAGAAATATGCATTTTATTGTTGGATAATGCTCCATGCCATGTTGTCGATGGAAGGTATGAATTTTTAGAAGTATTGTTCTTTCCACCTCAAAAACCGGATATCTCCAACCGTTGGACCTTTTGCCTAATGATCTTGCTAAGAAATGGCAGAGACACTTCGTTTGTAAATGGTTAATTGACCATGAATTGGGTTAATTCGCAAGCTACATTTATTAATTTGCATCATTAAACTATTAACAAATTATTTCTAAATATTGAAATCTGTATCAGTTAATATAAAGTCATCCACGTAGTTTCTTATAAATATTCTGTCCATTCCAAGGAAGTAAAATGAAGTTCTGTGACCAACTTCCTGTCTCATCTGTATTGGCAGATATGCTGTTTCAAAAATTAGATCGGACCACTTTTCTGCAATTATCGCGTCATGTAGTTGCCGTTTATTAAGAAGTATATTGGACTTCCCCAAGTACACTGTAAATGCGAGATAGATTTAATGCCAATAGTGCAGACCCTTGGCGCCTAAGCCGAGATATGACTAATATATAGCAAATTGTCAGAGTTCACTTGATTACTAAACTCTAACAGAATTTCCGTCACTACAACATCACCCCTCTCTCCATACACGGGGGGACTTCAAGTGTGTATTTTGCAAAACAAAATATCGCGTCGTATGTAAATCTACGGTTGAAATATGAATATTATGTTGGATTAACACCTAGATTCGCATTCACATAGCTAAGTGATTAAACAATGAATTATGAGGGCTGAACTTGTTCCGCTAAAAATCTAATGTCGTGCTTAAGATCATCTATATATCTTGAAAACTTGCTTTTTTGGTTAATTTTGTTTTGTATAGTGGGCAAATTTTTACTGAAAATTTGTTTTTATAATGTTTTAAATTTAAATAAGGAGATTGATTAATAAGGTTTTTTAGAACCATCAAGCATTGAACACTGGGCGGATATAAAATGTGTGTGAACTTTTACTTGAAATGCCAAGAGTTCAATAACGTGAATTTCCGCATTGTTATGTTTTCTTCTCCAAATTTGTTGTTTCTTATTAAAACAAGGTATTTTTCTAATCCGTTTGTGCTCTAATCCGTTTTAGTTGTGTCTGGATTTGCATGGGTTTGCAGTTTTTCTTGTTTAGTTTTTATGAGGTCGGATACTTGCAGTATTTATTCTTGGTTTCCTTCTTTTCATCCCCACGGAGTCTTAACACTTTAAGTATAATGTGCAACTTCATCTTGAACGTTTCATTGCCAATTAACTTTGGTTTGTACGTTATTTCTTTCAATACCCATGTGTGTATTTTATCCGCTTCTTCATAGAACGTTTTTATGGGGTCCCGCACATCAACCTTTCTTTGTTTTTGTCACTTCTTACTAATGTCAGGTAACTTTCGTAACTAACCTGCTGCTCTATGAAATAAAGATTGCTGACTAGTAAACGTACTATTGGAAATTAATTTAAAGTAAATCAAATTCAAAAGGCTTGCAGGTTTATCATTAGAAGTTTGGTATGTGAATTCTTGAATTCTTCTAACAGATAGTTCAACTTGAGTATTTTCTCTACTGTTTATAACTGTTGAGTTCCTATACAGTCCCTACCCCCAGTTAGTTACCCCCCAGATAGTTACAAAACCCTCAGTTAGTTACAATGTTTTGGGAAAAGTGCATTTTATCTCAGTTAGTTACATAATTTCAATTTTTTTACAAATTCCCCAGTTAGTTACAATGTTTTGGAAAAAGTGTATTTCCCTCAGTTAGTTGCTTGACATTCTAGATGTATTTCGTCTTATATTTATTCCAGTCGTTTCGCAGACTATATCATATTTAAAAAATGCCACCAGTTACAGTCCCTACCCCCAGTTAGTTACCCCCCAGATAGTTACAAAATCCCCAGTTAGTTACAATTTTTTGGGAAAAGTGT
>SCLF01001890.1:0-13059 GCA_004367975.1 Mesochordaeus erythrocephalus
AATAAACTAATTCTGATAAAGGGTTCGATAGTTATAGCGGTGCGTTTAGAAAATGGTGCGTTTAGATAAAAGACGAAAAATTAGAAAAAAGTTGGAAAATTGCGTTAATGTTTAGTCGCGTTAACGTTCAGAGTGGTGTATTACTAAACATATTTAATAAACATAACTATTTTTATTGTCTACATTTGGGATTGCCGAGTGAACTAATAGTGTGACGTCACGGAAACGAATTTTATTACGGCGACTAACCATACATTTTCTAGCACCAGTCATACCCGTATTTGAAAACCGAATTTCGCGATAATTCGTCCCCACCGAAGCGATCATCGTTTAGACCCTTATAAAACCCTTTGCCGCATATGTCCTGAATATCATTTCTTAGTATATTGCTGGCTTATCCTCCACTATTACCTTTATGATCTAAAAAAATCAAGTAGTTCGCGGTCGCTCTCTTGTCTTCAAGCTTTTTCTTTATTAAAGTCGCTTAAAAGGGATGATTGACGGGTTAGTGGGGCGCTAACTCCTACTAGGCGCCGAGAAGTGATTCTTGCTTCTTTTGGAACATTCATCGTTCGGCCTCTTTCTAACTTATTGGGACGCATTCAGCTGCGGGACACCTGGATTTATTATCTTCTACGACAACCTCCACTCTTGGCATAAAAAGTATTTAAAACTTTCCTAAACATATGACAATCGAATTTACATTTCTTTGTCTCTCTTCAATGCAGTTGATGAAGTTTTGACCTTTTCTAGTCAAGATATGGGTGAAAGATACAAAGCTCATTATGTAAAAACAAGATTATTTGTAGATTTTAGACCAAAGTCGAGTAAGTCTAATGAATCGGCCGATATAAAGCATTTCAGGCTGTATTTACTGAGAAAAGACGTTGGAATGGAAACATGAGTCAACGTACGCCAAGTACCAAGTTAATAAACTGGAACACTTTATGGGATCGTTCCGATGAGACAGAGAATGATGAATAATACTGCATATAAAATGAAATGTATAATATATATCCCAAACCTGCACCCTTGTTACTATTTGGCACTGAAAACGACCTCTTTTGAAAAATATGGCAGCTGACCGAACTAAATTGTGGCAAATTAACTAGACCCGGGGCATCCAATAAAATCATCTAAAATATACTCAGATTATTTGTTTTAAAGCTATGGACCTCGAAAGTCATATTGTGCAAAAAGATTTCGAGGTCCATAGCTTTAAAACAAATAGTCTGAGTATATTTTAGATGCTTTTATTGGATGGTCTAGTTAATCTACCAGAATTTAATTCGGTCCGCAGCAATGCCCCAGAAGTTCAAAAAAGTCATTTTTATTGCCAAATAGTAACAAGGGTGCGGATTTGGAATATATATATATATATATATTAGATACATATTTATATATATTATACCTTGTACTAAAACCATAATTTCCAGTATACTTCCACCAATGAGAAGAAGGCTTCAAAACAATACCGTATGTTTGGTGAATATAAAACAAAAATAGATAAGATACGTTATGAAAGATGAATATTGAACCGAAAGTACAATATTAAAAACGGAAGTTAAATTCAGCTAACTGTCCGGATAAATTTAACCTATAAAGGATAAAAGTGACGCCTTACAAATTTTCAAGCCGAAAAAATCTATACGGAAATACAGGCAACCTTTAGTCGCTTTCGTCCATGAACCCTGTTTTTAGCGCTTTAAAGTCTTAGAAGTGGTTGGATGTTTGAGTGAGCCCTACTGACCCCAAAATTGAACGTGTAATTGAACGTACATTTTTTGGAATAATTTTTAGACCGGAAGTGTCAGCTAAAAACCGGAACTTGACTATTTTGAATCGCGAATCACACCAAATTATTGTTCGATACGACCTCTAGTGGAAAACGATCTTCAAACCCAGGATTCGACGTCTTAAAAAATTCAGTTTAACACAGGTCTATGGGCCGTTTAAGAATGCGTAATAAACAATATATTTCTTTCTGTGGTACAGTACGGTCATGCAAATCTAAGATAATTTCGACGGGACAATGAAACATATATTAATATGAATTAAACGCACCAAAGTGATCGGCAAACATAGATTAGCAGACATGCTTACTGCCACAGTGCTACAATTTTACAAAAGGGTTAAAGCATCTGTGTATTCTATAGGTTATTATTGAACTATAATTTTATTGCGCATATTTTCGACCCGAAGTCAACTTAAAAATAGAAAATTCGAAATTTTTTGTTGAAAAATTGGTCCAATTTTCGGACGGTTCATAGTTAAATGGAGAACAATAGGCTTATTAGGGCAACGTAGTGGGTTGCAAACTTGATTTATTCGTTTATGAACTTAACTTTTAGATTGGGCGCTGCTTCAAGGCTTAATTCATTCCAGTATGACTGGAAGGTACTAGCGGACAAAGTATGCAAGCATGTAAATTTTAATATGCGATTTATAATTACAATTCAGTGGAATCGTGGAAAGTACGCACGTGGACATCTTCGCGCACGCTTTAAGGGTGAAATTTGCTTTTTTGACACGCGAAGTTGTCGTTAAATCAAAACGAACAAACGGTAGTTAAGCTTTTCGGTCCGCAAAGCTGTTTCCCGATGTTTTTGGCATTCACCAAAAAGAAGTGACCGTGCGTCAAAAATACAAAATTTTGAGAAAACTCCTGAAATAAGCTGAAGACCTTAATTCAGTGGGCATACCCTTAAAGTTAATACAATGAGGGCGTGGAAATTGGCAGTCGTATATTTTTTCGGGTCGTTTCACTGGAGAATCCACGACTATTTTTAATCAAATGTTTACAATTATGAAGGTGAACGTACAGCTTTCTAATGGTAAACCTTTGATTAAAAAGTAATCCTGGATTTACTGGAGAGGCTTCGAAAAAGATATACGACTGCAAATTGTAACGTTATCATTGTAACCAACGGGTCGAGCTCAATATTTGAGACGTATTGGAGCCGATAGATCATATCTAGTGGTTAATTAATAATGCGTACAATTGGCTGATAGGACGACCCTCATACCCCCTAGGTAATTCACTAAAAACTAAGTAAAAACATCATTGTATCTTTCACATTGTGCTCCAAGTTCACTGTCTGGACACAGAATATATTTGATCAATTAGTTCATTTCAAATTAATATCCTCATCTTACGATTAATCAGCTGGAATGCTCATTTCTTTCTCTTTCTCTCTATATACACGAAGTAGAAAAGAAAAAAAGCCACAAACCCGCACAGAATTTCACTCTTTTACATGTGGGAAAGCTGTAAAGCTGTGATTAGGATCTGCCCGGCTACGAGGTTGACTTTCACACGGGTGTCGTACATAACAGTTAACTTCCACTCGTCAGTTTGTTGATTTGGAGTGAAAAGGCACAGACCCCCGTATAAATTCGTATTTCACTCTATCCGGTTAACCCCTGCGCGAAGAAGTATAGTTTTAACGGATGGATGATATATCAAAAGCACTGTTTTCTATGAATTAGTCTTAAGGAACGTAGGTGTATGAATACGCATATTTGGGCAGCTTGCATTTCTGTAGCTAGTCATTACTAGTGAATTTGGACCTCTTCCGGTCCAAAAATGTCGCAAAAATGATGTAATGGAGACACCAGAAAAAAGTGGAAGTCTACTGTACAGAAATATGTGTGTACGCGCGTTAAACAGACTCTGTAACTCCAACTAGAAATTTGTCGCAGTTCAAATTATAAGTATCCTGACGTAAATTGTAAACCATTAAATCATGTTTCCGAACGAGAACGTGGCGTTAACATACATATTTTCTTTGCCGGAAAAATTATGGCCCGGTTGATATATCGATTAAATTTTCCATCGACAACTTGGATTTTACGTTTTCTAGATTAAACTGCGAAAAAATGATGTATAGGCTATCCTTATGAGTCATTTCTCGAGTACCAAAAGGCACCCATGATAAAAATTATACGTACAATTTAGGCGGTGAATCAAATATTAACCTTTTTGGGTACAATATACAACTCCAGAATTAGCAAATTTATGTACAAGCTGTTTCTGCTGGTTTTATCAAAGGCTATATAAAATACAGTCCCGATCAAGCTTCTTGTAACCTTAAGTTGTTCACCTTTTCCGGCAGCTCTTGAATAACTCGATTGCAAGCTTCGGAATTTTATCCACTTTCGGTGCGACTTCCGATCCAGACAAAAATAAAGTAATTGATAAGATCCAAGCCTTCTTCTATCATTAACACTATTATGTCTAATCCAGATCAAAGACACTAAATACGCATTGGCGCGTATACCGTAGGTAACTATTTGTGTTTACGGTAAAAACAAACTTTGAAACTCCAATCGCTGACTCTGTATTAAATTCAACGTAGACTCAATTATAATTCTCCTGATGTAATTCGTCATGTTTTCGTCATGTTTTCGTGGCATGAATTTTTGACAGATAAACTATGGCCCGGCCGATATTTTCGGATTTTGCATTTTTGGGTTCAGTAGTAATTTTCGGCTGGAAGTTCGCTCACAGTATGAAGTAACTTACAATTTGTCAACTAAACCTCATCCGGCTCAAAAAATACCTTGCGATTGCAAAAAATAAACTTCCTATTTTTGACTGCACTTCCAGTGATACTTCCGGTTTAATTACCTGACGTAACCCTACTCGATTTTGAGCAAAACCCCAAAACTAATAAAAAAGGGCCGAGTTAACTTGAAATTTAACAATCTGTCTCGAGCTGCACGTTTTTTTCATTAAAGGAAACGCGGAAATTCTTAGGAGTCACCTAGGAGGACATTTTAGTGGCGATAAATATCGAAAACATAAAGATGCCACAAAGATGCCACACAGACAGACTTAACCCAAAAGCTTACTATAATACAGATATAATGATGCAGGGCAAATAGATAAATTTCAGTGAACTTTATTGACATATATTTGGACATGGAAGTCTCAGTAAATGAAAGGATTATTTGGATATGATAATCACCATGAGGGCGTCACGAATCGATAATTGAAACACCTTTTTTTATTTGATCTCCTGGCCTTCTCCATGCACATTATTTAACCCATATAGCCACATAATATTTCTTCCTGTATGAAATACAAAAATTTCGCAAAACTCTCTCGTAAACTTTCTCGTAAATTCGCAAAATTGAAAGGTCGCGAGTTCGAGCCTCGCCGGAGGCACAAGTTTTCGGGATTTATAAATTACGCGCCGTATCACGGGCTAAAAACTTTCTCGTAAATTCGCAAAATATTTCTGGTGCTTCAAAGCATCGTCGCCAGCACTAAGGGTTAAGTTAGGACCACTTGGTCATGAAAACCGCGCATGAATAAATTTGGCTTCAGGCGTATTTATTATGAGTCCATTTGGCGCACTTTTAATGATGAAATTGAGGTGGCTAGAATAGGGCGAATTAACTAAATGTTTTATATGCTCACCTTATGTATAACCAGATGAAGTAAATAAGACATTTTAACAAAGCCGAATAAATTTTTTAAAAATTAAAAAAAAAATGAATGAAACTCAGAATTGCTAATGGAGCTGGAACGGTCCCATTCTCACTCTTTAGGGTATAATTGACTTTGATCAAGTTTCACGCATGGGGGTTAAATTTATGACCCTGGCAGGGGCATGCATATGACACAAATCTCGTGGCAGGGTACTCTAATGGGCCCGGGATGTCAAATCTAAGGCGGCGTGATGCGGCAAGAAGAAAGAGCTACCCATCAAGTAAATGATTGGTTTTCACCACCTTCAATTATTGCCACATTCGTGCCTATATTGGAGCACCAAGAACAAAATAAACCACTTCAAGGTCCATCACAATTTCATCATATTATTACCCTTTTTCAATTATGTGAAAAGTTTCTCTACTAATGTAAACGGTATCGTTCCTTATCTTAACAATTTCGTTACTTATGTGAACAGTTTAACGAATATATAAATTCTAAACATATCTATAAATATGCTCGACGGGTGGTACTATATCCCAAAAGGCTATCGGGTGGCGGTTTTGAGTGAATTAGATTTTACCACTTTCGTAAGCCCACATTTAGGGATTTTAACACTTCAGGTAGAAAACATTCAATGTCCAAAATGCATAAGAGGCTATAGCGGAAATTTTGGTAAACTAATGGTTTGAATATGAAGTGTCTAAATGCCTAAATTTAGGCTTATGGAAGTGGTAAAAATCTAATTTACCCAAACCGCCACCCGGTACCCATTTGGGATATGGTTAATTTTGGCTTTATAATACAGTTCAAAGGCCCAAAAATACCACATTACAATACATTGCTACAGGATAGCTCGAGGCAAAAATGTCAAAAGATTAATTTTGTATTCTAGAGAACTGTAAGATATTTTCAGAGGAGTTAAATGGAGGTTTGTAACCCCGTGTGTAGTGCCCCAGTTAATATCAAACACAGGGTCGTACACTCTACGGGGTAGGCACAGCTAACCTGATCAAATGGCAGGATGGGCACAATTTTTTGACACTATCAGTAGTTAGCTTCCTAGGGATTCTATTTTCACTATATCCATCTCGAAGTCTGCTGGCAATGATTGTTTGATAGTCACAGTTTTATGACGTAGTCAACTACAGCTGCGCCTACATGCTAAGGCACATCTTGCAGCGATTTGCTGACTAACAGAGACAAGTAAACAGGATTAGCGAACTTAATTTCAGTCACAGCGGTCAAAGTTAGACGAAATTAAGACTTTATTTCAAACTATAATCGGAGGCAATAGTATTAGAGAAATAAGCGAAAGTGTGTGAAATAGACATTATTTCGAAACAAAATACGCGATATCCCAAATGGAACTTGTGTGTCCATTTTGTATAAGTGAGATATTGACCGCTGTCTTGCGTGGAAACGCTGATTTCAATCTTTGCTGACCAATTTTCCGGACCACCGGGCCTGGCCTCACAATCACGCGGAAAATATATTGTTAACAGATCGACATCTTAACTCTTATATAACGAAACATTTAAAAAAACTAAAACAAAAAAATGGAGAACTCGGGCCGAGACTTGGGAGGTGTGTGGACATAACTATATATATATGATCAAGGTTGATTGGGTGAGATTGATTTGGGATATTGGTTTTAAAGCTATTTTTGTTGTCATAATTACGTCAAGGTCATCATGTTTTGTGGAAAAATGCTGTCAGACATAATCTAACTAATATGAGATCAATGTTATCAGTTTGGGTCTGTCTCTCACTGGTGTATAAGCGTGTGCCTCTATATATAAACCTTCGCCTTTTTAGCTCTATGAGATCACACTTGAAGTAGGCACATTTCATTGTGTTGATCGTGACTCTTTCCCTTTAGTCTGTATGAGTAAGCGTTATCGAAGGTAACCTAACGCTAAGCCACTGGCATTGTAACTAATGCCACTAGTCCTACTACATCGTCGGAGGAGTTAATGAAGGGGTAGGAATGGAGTTAATTCAATTAAGCACCTTTTCAAGCAGTAAAGCTGCAAAACACATGCAATGATAAAATGTTATCGGCCTACCCCCCCCCCCCTTGGCAATTATCATCATATTTTATATATTTGCATCCATTCGTAAAACGCGACTCAGATGAAACCGTCAGACTGAGTGCCGAACTTGGAACCGACTGAGTGCCGAACTTGGAACCGAGTCAATATTTATCAGCTGAGCTACGTGGTTATAGTTAAAGAATTACCTTTTTTGCGTTTATGATGCGTAATTACGGCTTCAATGTGGTCAGATGTCTTCAGTCTTGTAGATAATCTCTTTCGGCGTGTTCTCTGTTGATATGTTTTAGATTGTTTTCCACAATGCTGAAGCGCAACAGGCGTTTTCTGGTACGTTTCGTAACAGATGTCTCTCGCTGATTTTTCTCCTTGTATTCAAGACTTTCTTTCAGGGTCAAGTCTCTGTATTAAAAATGCGTTAATTAGTATTTTCTCTATTGAGGCTTTTATTGAGGTCTCTTCTGCTTCTGATTATTCCTTCCACTCGCAGTCTCGCTATATCTCTTAGTGTTGGCTGGGGGTAGAAGAAGAAAATCGACGATTGAGATCACTTTGCGGCGCTGTTTTGCTCAGTTGAAGGGGCAAAAGATACATGTAGGGCGAGGAGAGAGAATCTTACCGCACGCCACCCTACCACCATTTTTACTAGAACCTTACTGAAATGCGGGACCGACCTGCATCGAAAGGAAAGGGCGTCACCATTTCAAATACACGAAATAACCATGCTTGAACTTGAAAACATCTGATAAGTGATAATTAAGTGAGGACTCAAGTAGCAAGTGAAGGAGCTCTCCCTTGTGAAACTAACTTTGCCGATTTCTCACCTTATTTCGTTGTCTCTTTTGCAGCGATGTCACGGGGTTTTAAGTCTGATTTCTGGCGGAAACAAAAGTGCCTTTTCATGAAGAATTTCATTGTTTTTTTTTGTGACATGCCACACGGTTGCCTTGACCCATTCATCTGATTTATAACTCACTTCTGACCCGCGCTTGCTGAAGTGTTGAATTGCTGAATTGCTGCATTGGAGCAATAAGGGTCTCAGCCGTAAATGTTGACCTTGCAACATCTAATAATAGTGTGGCCAATTTCACTGTGCAAACCCATTTTCATCTTTTTTAGGTCGCAAGGTCAATATTACAGGTCGAATGAGGTCAATGTTCCTCGTAACGTTTACACTGACAATATCTAATATAATAATAAATAATAATACACAATCAATTAGTCTTATCCACCCCGAAATAAAAAGTGGATAGGCTGGACTTAGTGTGGTGTATATACCCTTAAAAAATATTTCAAGTCTAAATGATCTGGTTTACTATTTTACCGGTAGGTGCTGTAGTAAACACTACTGCCACTTTTGTGGCAGATCTGGCTGAAACGAAACCGGCATTACCAGATGAGCCACTTAGACTTGAGGCGAGTGTCAATCTTAGCTCTTTGATATTTCATCCCTTCGTGAACCTAAAAAAACGATTGCTAAATTAGCCAATCACCGTTCAGTAAACATAATGAAGAAAAGGTGGAGAGAGGGAGAGAGAGAATGAGCGAACACCAACCGGTATTCGGATATTAACCTTCACGCTTTTTAGGTTTGTCTCACCTTTGGGTCTGGAATGATAATAGATCGGATACCACCTGGTTTCACCTACCACGAAAAAGGTGATTTCAGTGATTAAATCTCTCCATTTAGAAAGAAAAAATGGGGGACAGAGCTAACTCGCCTACCACAAAGAAGACGCACGCAACATATTAGGGTTGCGCTCGGTTAACACTCGGTTTTTTGATTTAAAAATAAAACAAACTATTAAATAAGCACAAACGGGTTGTGACATAATAGGTGGCAAATGGATCAAATGGAGATGCGGACGAAGTTGGAGAGAGATGCAGCCAAGAAAAAAAAAATTCCGTAAAAATATTATAAAAAACGTGCTTTTATTTTTGAAAATATTATCTTTTGTAAAAAATGGTCTATTTCCGTATATTTGTACTGTATATATGTTTGTAAATAAATTAGATTAGGCGTGCAAGGCGAAAAACAAAGCCTCTGTAAAAATTAGGGTAGGATGCTGGTGTCCATTTTGGACACCCAATTAAAATAAAAATTAGGTAAAGTGCTTAAACTATCATGGTATGGGCTAATCTACCCCTTGACCAATGAACAAAAGGAAACATTTTGCAAAAAATATGAATGAAGGTCACGGCAAGGGCTGCAACCCATATAATGGTGAAGGTGGAAAGGGGGGGGGGGCAGCCAAGAAAGAAAAAGAAAAACCGCCGAAAATTTGTAAGTTCATACTCTATATAAGCCACCCCTCTCCCCATAAAAAGTGTTCAATATTTACGTATTTATTACGAAAAATATAAAACATATTTTTATAATTTGTGCAACCTGCCGTAATAACGGAAAGGTGACTTGGTTAAATTTTATAAAAAATTCATAACAAAGTTTTAAATTTTGACAGATTGAGGGAGAGAGAGGGAGGAACAGTAGGAGTGGTTAACTACGGTTATGCACAGGAAGCATATCAGTTGTCAAATTGGAGACCAAAATTAGGGTTAGCGTAGCTAACTCTAATGTTTTGCGCGTATAAGGGTTAAAACTATCTGATATAGATCTGTCTTTCGCCTCCTATCATTGTGGTAGGCGAGTGCGGCACGTCCCAAAAAGGGGGAGGTTAGCTATTTCAGAATCCGAAGGGGACATCGGAATTTTTGAGTGATGGAGCCGAACTAAACTAAAACAAAGGGCCAGTGTTTAATTTATCGTTTGCCGAATATGTTCAAATTATGTTTTCTAAATTGTTTAAATAGAGCTTGAGGCGCAATATATAAGTGAAAGCGAATACTTGTTTACTCTTGACGGTTTTACCGAGAGTGATTCGGATTGAGACCTTGGGATTCGGTAATACAGTGGAGTCCTGACGTATGGAGTGCGTACCTAATGAATTCACAGCCGGAAAATATGTGTCCACATAATTAACCGAACTTGCTGTTTTGATTATATCTTTTGCGGCGTCACAATGGAATACATTAAAGCATGATAAACGCGTGAACCATTTGGTGATAGGTACAGATCACTGCCAAATATTGTGAATTACCAAGTCTATTGTTGGTCATGTATGCTTGACCTCCGATGAGTGGTACGTTTATTAACCCGTACGCACTTTTGTGTGTCATTCGGCACACATGACCCTCAATCGGGATGTAGCTTCAGTCAGAGTGATGCTACACTGAACTTGCTACCCAGGATTCTTCCTCAAATATTACATATGAACCCCCTTGACCCCTATATATGAAACCCCTTGACCAATGAAAAAAGGAAAAAATTTGCTGTAAATATTCTGTAAAATTTTTATTTTGTAAACTTGCATTTATTTTTATATTTCGTGTAATTACAGTGTACAGTCATGCGTAGCATAGGACCCTAAAGCAAAAAATAATTTTCTTTCTATACACTTAGGTTTTGGGTGTCCAAAATGGACACCATATTGCATAATTAGGGTCTTAAAAAACTAGTACATGGGGAGAGGGTCGCGAAAAGGGGTCGAAAAAGTTGCATACAGGGGCCTGGGGGGTTAACGGAGAATCAAGGTAGTGGAAATGAGCCACTAGAAATGACCTATACGTCGACCCAGAAAAAATGGATACAAATTGGGCGGAAACGGGACATTGGAAGGGCCATTAGCCAAAATACAAAAATAAGGTGGGGAACAGGGTGGTGGGCCAGAACGGAATTGGGGGGGGGGAGCCAAAGGAGAAGGTCCACATTGGATTTTTTCGGGTATCATACTATTTTCATCATCTCCCCTTACCGTTGTACGAAATTTGGGATTGATTTGGTGCCGAGTTTTGCTAATAACTCATACTGTTCGCTTAATGTCTCTCTGCCTCTCGGCACCAAATCGCGTTATATTCCTCCTATAAATGATATTATTACCTATAGAAAAGTAGATAATCCCTGAAACCCATGTTTCAAGCGAAAACTATGTTTAGTCTAGGGGATTGCTTGTCAACAATTGATTCCAAGACCAAATATTTTTTGTTTCTCTGCAAATAGTTCTTGGGCAAGTAGTTCTCGGGAGAATATTGAGGATTACGTACCATTATATACGCTTCAATTTTTTGGTCGGATAAATATCGATAGGGGGTTTTATTAACCCAATTTTCAGATTTTTTAGTTTATTTGGGATCAGTTCCGGTCAAAATTCGTGGACGAAAGTTATCCTAAATTTTAGGACCTAAAATATGTGCAAGCAAATTCTGTTTAGAAGTAGAAATAGAAGTTAAATTTTTTGAAGATACTGTTTTACTTGACGCCCTCTCTGTTACATCCTATTATTAACTATATCACTATCGGGCAACAATTTGGTGTGATTCCCGATGCGAAAAATGATCTTTCGCAACAATTTGGTGTGATTCCCGATGCGAAAAATGATCTTTCCCGGTTTTTCACTTCCACTTCCCGGGCTACTCCAGTTATGAAACTACGCTAGATAAAACCGGAATGATTTTAGGTGGGGGGGGGGCGTTCCTGTTAAGAAAATTCGGCGAAGAACCACTAACAGAAGTTACGGCCCGATTAACGGTCACCTGTTTAAATACACAGATTGCAGCGTGCGGGTTAACGTATAAATTAAAAATGAAAAATAGTCTGAAAAATAGTCGGATATGTTTCTATTAAAGCGAAACCCGCATAACTGTAATTTATCAAGCCAAAAAAGATACTTGGGACAAACTCCCTTATCACCAAAACAGACTCCACAAACTCGATAAAACTGTGGTAACTGTTCTAAATCGTTATTCACTTTCTTTGGAATATTTCAATAAGCAGCTTTCAATGGATGTTTAATACGAAATTAGGACGCGCCGTTTAATTAAATTAAAATTACGATCACTTCCGGTAAACAAATTCCGGGAAAATTTCCGTCGGAATTTAAGGCCAACCCTAGTCAAATTTAATACAGAGAAATTGTAGCTGAAGTTACGATCCGATAAGGATCAGTCTTCCCCAGACACACGATTGAAGTACGAATCATTTTTACGACATCATTTTTATAACCATTTTTGGACCCCACGTCATGCCAAAAGTGGATATAATTCCGTAGTTTTCATCAGAATCGATAATGATGACCACGTGCCACTGGAAGTGACTGCATATAGCACTAAATACAAGACACTGAAATAACTTAGAATTTATACTGAATACTTTACATTGCAGCTAGTCTCAATACTCATACTATAACAGGAATTCATATCCCTAGACCTGAATTTATTTCGAAGTGTCCGTCGAGCGACACAAAATTGTAGGTACGAGTTTAACCCGTACGCAAGAATTATGAAACTAGGTCTACGCAGCAATGTGTGCCGCTCGACACACACTCGTGAAAACAATAATTTCAGTTATGGATTTCAGTTTTCGTGTTGTTGCGTCGAAACAAAAATAATATGAAGTCTAGAAGATTTACCATTTGACACGAAATATTTTGCGGTTTTTTCAAATGTTTTTTCCTTATTCTCAAAAGGTTTACGTATGAATATTGAGAGTTACGTAACTCTTCCCCAACAGGC
>SCLF01002001.1:0-13059 GCA_004367975.1 Mesochordaeus erythrocephalus
GCCCGATACAGACAAGATAGGAATATAATTTTTACATATTCCTGCAGAGTGTTTGATTGTGCATCTTTTGATGTTAATTTGATGATGTTAATTTTTTTAAGGATGAAAACAAAATTAATAAAAAACAACCTTTAAGCGCAGGATATTTATATCATTAGAATCGAAATTTAATTGTGTGTCAGACTCCGTAAGAATTATATTTCTAGCGTATCTGTAGCGTAAACTGGGAAGGTTTTAAAATTAGTTTTTTTAATAATTAGGCTACAAGGTAATTAGCTAATCACGAATATCTTAATGATCTGCACACATTTGAATTAACGTTGAATGCGTAATTTCGAACACTAGCCTAGGATCTCTATGTTCCGGAACAGCAGAAAGACACGATTCGGGTTCCGGATGCGTAGTTACTTCCAGGGAACGACTTTCACCAGATACCGACTGGATAACGTGACCAAATGTTGACGCTAAAATGTATTTCAAAAGTCAATAATGCCTTTGACATGTATATCTCTGCTGTAATGTGAAAGTAACCCGAAGCTCTCAAGTAACAACTGATAGCTTAACGATCTTTAATAAGTTTTATAGTTTTTTCATGGATTCCCAATTTGTTCTCAGAATATGCAGAATTATTCGGCGTCGTACAGTTAACCTCCATAAAGACAGAACGTGAAAAAGATGTTTAAAAAACGATAATTTTAACTGCTGGGGCATAGCAGCTCACCGAACAAAATTATACTAGATTAGGTAGACCCCAGGGCATCCAATAAAAGCATCGAGAACATACTCCGATTATTTTTTTTAAGACTATGGACCTCGAAAATAACATCGTTCAAACTGGAAACAAAATGACTTTGACCGTCCTGAAATTTAATTTTTACGCGGTTGTTCGAGTAGAATGTTTAGTGAACCCATTTTATGTAACGAATTCGGGGTCGGTATATTTTCGGTGCTTTTATGGGATGCCCTGGGGTCTACATAATCCAGTACAAATTAGATCGGTGAGCTGCCATGCACCACCAGTTAAAAAAGATCTCTTCCACGTTCTGTCTTTAGGGGGTTAACTGTACGAGGCCGTATAACTTTGAATATTCTGAGAACAGATTCGGAACTGCAAGGAAAAACTCTATAAGACTCACTAAGAATAACTAAGCTATCAGTTGTTGCTTAAAACCCCCGTGGAACACTTTTGGCGGGCGTAAAAGGATTTAAGCAGAAGCTTACTAATTCCCAGCTGTGTCTCGGAGATATGAATTTACGAAAACATTTTGCATTGATGATCATCTTTGGAGACTGATCACTGCAAAACAGGTTACGCTCGTCTTATATCAACCTCGATATGTTACTAATCGTTGGTCTAGGAAGTTTTTGAGATGCAGCAGAACAGGTGGCGGCAACTATCATTGTACGAGTGGGTTGTCAATTATTCTTTAATCACATATATGAGCAGCTCCTAAATCCACTTGGGAGCCTTAGTTCAAAATAATATTTCGTGGTTTTTGGTGTTTGCGCTTTTTAGTTTCGGAATTACAGCAAATTTCTCTCGTCAATTGGTAAGTCACGAATTCAACTATACGTAATCCAGTAGGCTTTATATACTGGATCGTCTTTGGGAAGTAATGTTAGGTAAATTGATATTGGTAATTCAATATACCGAAACCACTTGTGCTCTATCTTCCACGTCGGGGCCTTTCACCGCTTTTATTTTCTCATGGTTTTGTTGCTTGCAGTCCGTTTCAATTGTTTAGCCCCAAACCATTATTCTCTTCTATTTAGTTTGTCGATTTTAAATATTTCTGTCTACATTTGCCATCTAAGTATATGACTAGTCGGTTTGGCATGATCGAGCGAAAGACGTAATACATGAGGCGTTGAAACCACCGGTGCACTTACCAAGTACTGGCATTGTCGGCAGGTGAACTGACCCAACCGTTTCTCTTGCAGATTCACTTCTGGGGTATATTGAATGCACGATCTTTTGGCGTCTATTTCTGTAATCACATTTCGCTATCCATTCGAGTACTTCACCAGCAGATCAGGCTTCGATAAGACCGTTTTCGTTATTGACTGTTATTATTTAACTTCCCCCTTATAAAAAATTACAATTTACTGGCGACGGATCCTGACGAGTACAGCATTTTGCCTCAATTGTGCAGGCATCAAGGAAGCTTGTATACGTTATAACCCATACCATCTATCTGACCTAATATATCCAATACCTCCATTAAGACAGGAGACACGGCCGTGTTGGGTACACAATGTATCAATCGAGTGAGTTGCGTCCATGTTTTTATAAGTTCTTCGGTTCTTGGGCGATTTTGATCTTACTTGCTAAAAAAGTTTACGTTATTTATCTATCGTGGCCTTTCATGAACGGTGTCGCGGTTGGACTTCATGATTCTTTTTACAGGCCCATGGTCAGATTGTGTTCCATGAACGGTGTCGCGGTTGGACTTCATGATTCTTGTTACATACCCATGGTCAGATTGTGTTCCAAGAATCGGCCATTCCGTCGACAAATAATAGAATTCTTTCCGATAGTGTTTATTGGATATCCGGAGTATCCTTTTGAGTCATATGATGAAGGAGTTATATTATTACTTCGCATCCTGTGTCCAATAAGAATTTGGTGTCATAACTTTCCATTGGTGAATACATTACTTCAGAGATGACGTAAATTCTGTTGTGCACTTGGTCGGGTTGTAACGTGGCTGTTTTTCGGTTTTCGGTTTACGGAACAGTGATTTCTCTTTCGCTTTGAAGTTCTTCCAAATTTACACACGCTGGCGATAAGCTCCTTAACCAGTAGACGACATAAAGTATTTTTCCAATGGATGCCCCTGTGTCTAACAACTAGTCTGTTAGACTAGTTACATACAATGTTTAGCATCGAGACCTAGTTTGTTTGAAAGCTATTCCAAAACCGCAAACGAAGGGTCCTCGCGACTATTTTCAGCCACTGGGCATTCAACTGGTTATGTTGGCAAGTTCGGCACGTAAGCATTGTTGCCTCACAACAGTCGTTATTATGGCCCATGATGTCGCACCTTCGAAGTCGAACTGGTTTGCTGTATTGGTTCAATTCCCAAGCCAAGTTGATTGTTTACTTGACCGCTTCTTGGTAAATCTTTGCTTATTTAGTTCGGTTATCAGCTTTAATATTTCGGCTTGCCTTTTGTTGCAATGTGTCGCGGTTGTAGGGCTTTACTTATATGTTCAATGTTGAACATAAACGGGTCCATTTCCTACAATTTGTGGAATTTTTATGTCCGGAGTTTAAGCACTTAATTAAATGGGGGTATTTAGGTCCACACAATTCTGGCGTTTTATTCTAATGGAATGATGTACGGCTGTTTCTTCACACATGTAAAGCCCTGTGGTAAATTAATTCAACATTTTGTGGCTAGGAGGCTCAAGTGAAGTTTCTACGCTGCGTTCAATGAGATGTTGAAGAGCAAACAAACAGTCCCTGAGTACACGCTTTATTAAAACCTGGACGGTACAGCGAGGAACCTCAGCCAGGGTTGCATACCCTTAGATAATGGCTATAAAAATATTTATATTTAGAGAGAATTTCTCAGTTACATCAAATGTATATAAATGCACATATGTGGGCGTGTTGTTTCTAGTCACTTTGTTGTTTTCATTGATATGATTTATTTGCGTGGAGTAACTAGAAACAAACGCATTTATTTCAGGATATATAACATGGGATCTAATACTAACAATTATTCACAAATTCATGGCGACAACTAATAAACTATACCATGGTGAACACGTGAATGCTCTTTTATGTGTTGTTCCAGAATTTCATTGTTTTGCTGCTCTTGCTGTTATTGAGACGAAAGGTATTGAGCATAGGGTAGAGGTTAATTCAGAATGCAGACGCTTAATGACCTCACTGGAAGACAAGCTTAACTATTATTAAGTACGGTTCTTTGCACGTGATCAGCAGCAGATAACGAAAATAGATATTTTCAAATGAGAACTACCATTACATTTCTAGGGACCCAATCTTTAACGGTGCAAAATTTTAAGGCGGTACCATGTATGGTTTTCGTAATAATTACGAACGAATAAGGCCTATCGGTTTAAGTTTCTAAGAAATTACTGTGAATAGGGAAAGAGATCATATGAGAAAGAATGCAAAGGGCAGACTTGACATTGGACATTTAACCCTAGTACACCAATATGTTCAATTACTTTTTGTACAAGAATGTAATGACAAACACAAACTATTAAGGTCCAATTTAACAACCCGCTGGTGCTTATTTAATACTATTTTTGTATTCAAAACCAAGTGTTTAGCAACCATAATTGGGTTGTACTGTTGGAAAAATAAAAAAGTGTCCTTTTCCATAATTGATACCTTTTATTTGTTCGTAATTATTTCGAAACCATACGTGGCATCGCCGGAAAATTTTGCACTATTAAAGATCCGGTTGTTTACCGTATTAAGTTTAAACAAACTTGCGGACGTCAAAGTTATATTTTTAAATTCTGTCTTTTAATAAGTTGTAGGAACTAATAATAATAGATAATACTAACATTTAAACGCATTTAAAGCGACGTCTGAAAACTAACTGGTCACGGACACAAAATATTTGTATCGACTTAGGGAACATTGTATTATATATAATATAGTTTTAAGAGCATATTAAGAATAGTTATAATTAGACTATTTTGACTAAACCTACTACACCCCTATCAAAAACGCCCGCTACCCTTTCAAGTAGGAAATGATCGGGTAATTGCGGTTCCGAATCTGTTCTCAGATTCGGATTAATTTCGGATATATTTTAGCTTCTGGGGCGAACTAAATTGTACTAGATTAAGTAGGCCCCATGTATTCCAATAAAAGTATCAAAAACATACTCCAATTATTTGTTTTAAAGCTATCGACCTCGAAAGTCACATTATTCAAAAAATGGAAGCATCTTTTCTAAATCATAACAAAATAGAAAAGTGTTGTCATTTGTTGAAAATTGTGTACTTTAGAAATCCCATTAAGTCACGTGTTAAGAATTTAGGGTCGGTTCTTTGAGAAGAATTGAAGCTGAAGTCACGGCGCGTCTAATAAGCCCAGTTTCGCGCCAATCGTACATACTTCCTGAAATCACATTGTTGTATGAGTGCTAAAGAACACAATTTTCAACAAATTACAAAAATCACGAATTTCCACTAAAGTATGTTCACTAAAAAATCGACTCGAAACAACTGCGTATAAACTAAATTTCAGGACGGTCAAAATCAATTTTGTCCATTTTTGAACAATGTGATTTCGAGGTCCATAGCTTTATGACAGATAATCGGAGTACGCTGTTCATACTTTTATTGGATTCCCTCGGGTTGACTTAATCTAGCACAATTTAGCTGCCATGCTCCCATGAGTTAAAATTAACGTTTTTTTTTTCGAAAAAGATCTATTTCATGTTTTATCTTTAGGGGGATTGTGGTTAACTATACGCCGACGTGTAATTTTGGATAGTCTCGCTAACCGATCACTTCCCACGTTAAGGGGTAGGGGGCACTTTTTACAGGGTGTACTACTGCACTAAAACTCAAGGAGATATTTTCAAATAGAAATTTCAAAAATATATAATGCATAGTTTTCGAGAAAATTGCGAAAGACGTACGATAACCTTGAATCATTGGTCAGTTTCAGCCCTCTAAGTCATGCGCATTGGTTCTAGGGCTTTGGCAATTATATTCAGTGTAGAGTTGATATATTTGACTACTGTCACTATCCAGGAATTCAAGCTTATCGTTTGTCTTTCGCAGTTTTCTGGAAAACTATGCATTATATATTTTTGAAATTTCTATTTTGAAAATATCTCGAATTTTAGTCCAAAAGGTCTGATTTTAAACAACTTTTGTTAATACATACTTAAAATTATATTAAATATAATGTGCCCTTAATCGGTACAAACCGTTTGTATCGTTGGTCGATTAGTTTTCAACAGTCTTCCAGTATTGTCGGACGCCACCACTGACGGTCAATTTCCACAGTATACGACACTACCACGATTTTCAAAGATCGACACCAAAACTGGGTGTGTAAATTTAGTACCTCTAGATACAAAACTGCTGATATTTTCCCCACGTCCCAGTTTATGTCAAATGGCAACTTAATAGAACATTAAATGTGTTCTATTTGGTAATATTTTGGAAAGTACATTTAAAGTAAAACGAAGATTGGATTTTAACCTGGCAGCGGTACGGATTGTGGAAACGCTGATAAGAATTTCGTTTTGAGGCATTTTCGACTAGATTTTATAGTGCCTAGTTGAAGGTCTCAAACGACTGCTTACCTAATTTAATTGAAATTAGAAACAAAAGGTTCTCCAAAACATGATGCGCAGGATTTAACCGCGAGGTTCTGTAACGTGCAAACAGCAAAAGTGAACTTTACATTGTTAATAGTTGTAATACCCTTAGATTACGCCACATCGAAAACAGCAAAGAATCAGTTTGGACTAAAATGGAAACGTTAAGATTGGCAATCGTATATTTTCGTGCCGAGTCTTTAATAAAATGTTTGCCATTATAAGGGAGTGTTAAACATCGAAAGCAGTTTCTACACGTTTCGGACACCCATCGTTTATTGGCCGAGGACTGGAACTCGAATAGTAGTATTTTAACCGTTTTAATTTATCCGAAACAGCCCGTAATTAATTAATAATTTCACAAATTTTGGTTCATTTTATCAGTTCAATTAACTTATTGGAACTTATTGGAATAGTCAGATCATGGAATTTACGACACGGATTTTAAAAGGCAATTGCTAATTAATTTATCCGAAATAATGTTTGGAGGCAAATATATATATTAACCGAAGAAAACAGAATTAAGACACATTTGGAGAATCCTGAAATCAATTCCATACACTTGATTATTTATTCGACACACAAAATATTTGTGGTATTGGGTGATATTTTCGTTAAAATTAAGAATTCGACATCGACTCGTCGGCAGATACGGGATGGGTGTGCGAGACGTGCCGAAACATTCTAATGGTAAACCTCTGGTTAAAAAATATTCATGGAGACTAGTCGAAAAAAATATACACCTGCCAATTTTAACGTTTTCATTGTATATCTAATGATGCGATATTGGCCGTGCAAAGGGCATGTACGGGCTCACAAAGGCATCGAGTTTATGCGGATTGATGAAACATGCAAATCAGTATACATAATTAATTCCACTGTATTTTCGCACCCATTGTTTTTCAAATAAAGTCAAGACAGCATGTCTCAAGTACAGACCCATTGGTTAGTATTTCGCAAATGGATTATTATACTGTCCGTATTTAGCGATGGAACATTTTAGATTGGAAGTATCACTGGAAGTGTCACCTAAAAACTGGAAATTGATATTTTCTAATTTGGGATGCACACGAAACATATTTGGTAGATATATATCTTAACCCATACGCTGAAATCTGTGCCGCTCTGTACAGACGACCACTAATTGGACCATTAGTGGTCCGTCGAATTCACTATTCAGGACACCCCCCCCCATAATCCACCATCCCGTTTTTTTAAAACCCACTTTCAGACCGGAAGTGGAGGCAAAAAAACCGGAATTGTTTTTTTCGATTCGGGAGTCACACCAAATTGTTGCCCGAGACGACCTCTAGTGGGCAAGTATCTTTAAAAAATTAAGTACCTATAGGTACTTAGGTAATGGCACTTTAAAAAAATATTTTTTTACAATTTAAGACAGAATCTCACTTTTGCACATAATACCATTATCTAATAAAAGTTCCAACCGTGCGGATATAAGAGATCCAGGTAAATCACTTTTTATGCTAATTTTCAATATTTCCGTTTCGCGCGTTATAAACTAGGTAAAATGAAAATAATGTGGTGCGTAAATATAGAGTAATACAGTGACATTTGTTATAAAATAATTATATAACAAATGGTTGTGGACTGGATACATCTCACAGACATTGAGATTGATAATCACAATCAATAAACTTTAATCCGAGTTCGTCTCATCTCGTGTCTCCGAGATGTATCTCTGGATGGATCCTGGCTATAATTAAATAGCATTTGAATAATTAGATACTTCTGTACTACATTTGCAGTCAGACTCACGCATGTTATCATATGTTGAGATTCTTTGGTCCGGCTCGTCATATTTGCTGTCAAATATTGACCTGGGTTCGGGTGGAATGACTTGTGGAATTGGCTTCTCTTCTATGTAGTCTTCCTAGGTTCAAGATTATCAACTGTTGGGCCTTACGATGAGGGTGCACTGGACTGCACTACCACAAATTTAAGGGTGAGAATCTTCACCTGAGAATACAGGAAATACATTGTCGATACAAAAATTTATTTGCTTTTATTTTCTTATGGAAAATGGGTAAAATATAAATACAGTGGCGTCACAAATGGTGCCCAGTAGTATATTTTCTTCTCGAGACATCTCACCGGAAAACCAATGAATATTTTTTAATTAAAGATTTACCATTAGAAACCTAAACGTCACCGTTCGAATTAAAATTTTTCCCGTGAGACGGCTCGAGAAGAAAATATATGACCGGACACTTTTTGTGACGCCACTGTAGTCATATTTGCATCAATTTCCTAAAGTATTTGCACCAGTCTTTTCAACTACCTGAAGTCGTTTGTTAGTGGTATGAAAAAGTTTATTGAACGGATTCATTGAACTGGGATCAGTTATATCATGCCATTGGTCAGTAATCCACTGCAGTGTGACCTATTAATTTTGACTTTAGGACCTAATGCGAATACACAATGTGGATGTCGCTGAATAATACTACATACTGCAGCGATTGTTTTATTTTCAAGATTGGATCAATATACACCGTATACATAAAAACTAGATTGTTTGGGATCGTAGACGTCTTTTGAAATCATTTTGTTCAGTGAAGAAATACCGGTTATAATATAGGGGCGTATGGTTATCATGCCACTATTTTTAGCCATTCGAACGCGATGTAATGAATGTTGAAAATCGTCTGGAGACTTTAATTCGCGAAGTGTTACCGCTCTACAAAGTGGTAATCATTAATGTTAAAATTACCACGTTTAACAGAAATGTGGACGATTTGATTAATTTGGAACGGACCGACGATACACTATTATCATTTCGCCGAGCAGGTACACTCGCAGGTTAATGTTTGCAAAAAGAATGAGGCCTCCATATCATTTTCAACTCTTATCAAACCGCGATAGTAATGACTAAAAAATACTGGCCTGAAGAACATATAGCCATAATATAAAATATTATATAGGCCCGAGAAAATAGGATCAGCAGTTTTGATGGAAGAAGTTAAGAAATAATACGAAGAACACGGCTTGCCAGGGTAAGCTCCTAAATTCTTAAATACTCTATATTTAAGGGTATTTTTGGTTGCTCTTCACGACCAGATCTTATGGAACGAGAAGAAACTTTGGTAAAATAATTCCATTGTATCTTTATTGGCAAAGCAATCATAAATTCGTCCGATTATAAGTGACTTTATATTAACACGGACGCACCAATATGCCAAGTAAACTCACAGGCTAAATATATTTTCTTCTGCGTCAGTCGATTCTTTTCGTAACTGAAAATCCATCATGAATTATTTTGAAGCATAATTATACAAGCATTTACTGAAGAAGTTAATATTGACCTCCAGGGTCCTCTAAAGGAACGCGGATATACGTTGTTAGTAAAAATGGATTAACTACCTAAAGGTTAAAATCACTAAATAGAGTATACATATATATTACTACATAGAAGACGTAGAAAGTACCGTGTCATTTAGATGGTCAGTTGAGCAGAATTACTAACGCTGTGCGAGTATGTTAGTCATCTAGCCAGCAATATATGAAATAAGAAGAAAAATAACAAGTATATGCTGAGGGCATGCGCTTCGACGATCGCGATAGTTTCCGAGAGCTGTTTTGTCCCTTCGGGATTCGCTTGCCCGCGAGAAAATGTGACCTACTAACAATTGCCGATTGCGAAAAAATGTAATATTAATGGACCAATAGTGGATATAGATCATGGATCAACTGCGATAAATAATAAACAACATACTGGCTGCTCGCTTGGCTGATCTGACTTATATCTCCTATACCACACAACGTACTCTGCATATCAGATAGAAGCAACCCAGCATCCATGATTGGTGAGTACAAGAAATTAAAAGAAGGCACTGCGTTAGAACGTTTCCAAAGGTACACCCGACTCGACATAGGGAGTAGTTCAAGAGCTTCGTTGTGAGGTTGGTCAGCGGAGATGTTTGTTGGACTAGCCTTTTCTGGCGACGTGTGGCCACTCCCACAAAGTCTATTAGAGAATCAGAAAAAAATATTGACTAGCAGGGTTGCCGACTGAATGAGAGATGATAAGTTCAGTGAGTGAGTTAAGGGACCGGAAGACGCATCACATCAGCGGATGGCCTGAGTGATCCCATTCGGGTCAATACTTGAAGTCGATCTCGTAAAGCCACGTTAATGTGAAGGTGCAACGGGCGGTGCTACGCGTAACGTCCTAATGCCCACCTGCTGTCCTATCTGAGTCCCCTGTGCGATCCCGTCTGCGTTCCCCTGGGATATTGCCCATCCACGGGCAGAAGAGGAAAGAGAGCATACCAGTCTGCCATCACTGGCTAGTTGCCACGGGGATGAGACCACGTGACGTATGTGTTATGTTTACAATGTCAGTGCCAATTTCGTGTCATTCATGGTGGAATTGGCGTTTGAGTTTCCCGCAATAATCGTTCTCCAAATATAATAATTCCTCTTCCATTGATAGTGTTTATGCTAATGGGGGCATCCAGACAATTGACCGAGTCCCGGTTTCAGGCTAAAACATTACTGGGCAGGAAGCTGTACCGGTAGTCGAGACAAGAGCCAGATAAAACCCTACCCCAATAACGCCCCTTTTCCAATTTTCGAGTCAATTTAAATAAAAATTTTCCACTTATGCGCAACGAACGTAAACACGCTGTACGTGCGGTGGTACCTGGATGATTCTGCTAGTGAAGAACACCCGAGCGGGAGAGGGGAAGTTGGACCAGTTTATGATAAAGATGGACGATGTTATAGTGACCCAACACTAGGACGTTCCCAGTCGTATCCTAGTAGCTTGAAATCGTAGTAGCGGAAACTGTCCGATAATGGGTGGCTGTTAAGTCTTTCAAGAAGGCATAGGGGCCCATTGGGGTAGAAAACCTATTCAGTGCGATACAAATCTCAACCTACTATGGACGATTGACGATAGTTTTCCACGATGAACATGAACGGCAACTATAACAGTGGTATACCACTACGGCGGCAATTTGCTTGAATAATCGTAGACCAACGTCATCGAAACATAATTCATGGCCAAATAGGTAAACTTATGTGGACAAGTGGTGAAATTGGTGATAATACAGTAGTTAGAGATATAGCTAATCGACAACGGTTAACATCAAGACAAGGCGCAATTGCTATACATCTCCGCAGTTGTATAGGACATTTTTCCGTGCGAAATTTTCAAAACAATCCAGCATATGCCGGTAAAAGCCTCAAATGGAACGAGACAAACAAGCCAACAACGGAAAGCATCGCGCTAGTCAACATAAAATGTGCTTATTTGACCACTCACAATTAAAGCGCGCACTGACGTCCGACATCCCCCAGGCGTACATACGTAACGTAACATACAGAATTTCAATTTGAAAGATAGACGCGCTGGTAAAATAAATTTAAGGTAGATAAGCATATGCTGTAGATCATAGTTATTGAAAAAATATAAAATTTAAATACTTTAACACCACTAATTAATCGATGACTAACTAAACGAACAGCAACTATACAACGGACTTTACAGATATTTATACATAATTGATATGTATTTTCCTTTTATACAATCTTGCGCGCAAGTGTATTACACATGTTCCTCTAAATGGTTTGGCTAATTGATTTTATAACGTAACACGTATCCAGATCCAATGTGGACACATTCGCTGGGTACGGGCTGAGTGGGTTAATTGCCAGTATAGGTTTCAGAAAAACGATACCTCATGCAAACATAAATGACACAAATACATTACCGGTAATGGAACGGCTACCCGGACAACGCCAACTAATATCTGCGTAGATTGATCAGTTTGAATAGATCTACGATTAGGCATTCGGCGAACAGATTGCGGTGTGGAGGGTATAGACTTGCAGGAATCTTCGGCCGCTGTCAGAAACATTTTGGCGGCGTCTCGAACGGAGCTCTTTCTATTTTTGATGACGGCTGAAATATGAAGCTGTAGAAACCTTAATATAAACGTAACCTATTAAAGGAACTAATTAAATAAATATATACACTCTGTGGTGGGACGCACTGGCTGGACTACCACAAAGATAAGGGATACAGTATTAGATTTGACTCTGGGTACTAGCGTTAGGCGCAAGTAGGATCGTACGCCACAAAATTAAAGCGAAATATATTAGACTACCCCTAACTTTGCTCTCCATTTTAACAATCCAAGTATGCTTGCTTAAAAACTAAAACTATTAAATATTCGATTTTTTTAAAATGTAAAAATAAACGTCTTATTAAATTGGAACAAAATTAGGGTTGCCGAGTTTAACAGCTATTTATTAAGGTTAGAATTACTGTTTGTTAAGGGTAGAATTATTGTTATTCATCGCTTATATATCACCCCTTATATTTGTGGTAGTTGAGTCCGGTGCACCCCTTACTGCTCGCTAATAAAAATACGAGGAACACCCCCGCAATTTATTTAATTGTATGCTATTTACAGCAACACCTATGGAAAACATGCACCTTTATGTAAATTGACAGTTATCCCGGTTTACAAGTGTCTAACAAATTGCCACGAAAAATAAAACAGTTTGATGGTGATATTGGCGCCGTGAGTGCATATTTAATTCGTAGGTTGTATCGGGTCGATTGTCCTAGCTGGATTTGGTTGACGTCTATTACAACGTCCGTTAAAATTGGGATCTATCTCAGGTGGTCACATTCAGATGCTTTTGAGGCCAGGGCGGATGAATAGTAGAATGTTTGGGACTTTCTGCTAGGACTAGGTTAACTCGTGAA
>SCLF01002113.1:0-13053 GCA_004367975.1 Mesochordaeus erythrocephalus
AAGCAATATTAATATAATTTTAAGACTGTTAAATAGCCAAATAGCACAGCTTCCATCGTTCAAATTTTCAACGGAAAATAGTGCTCCGTTTTGAACTGTAATGGAAAAGAATAGCGGTGGGACATATATCCCTAAAGGGTCTCCACAGGATATATGTCCCACGTAAGGTTGTGAAAAAAGTGATATTTAAATACATGAGTAAAGCATGGACATGCAATCGTAACATAACCTGCGCAGGACTATCGTTTAAAATGTCGATCATAAGTATGCCTAACGCTAATAAATGTTTCGAAGAGGGTTAAGTGGACATTGTTTTAACCGTTGCTTCCTGCAACAAACCATCGTCGTGTTAATCGTATTAATCGAGACTTGTAATTGGTCCTCTTCCGAGTATCAATTTTGCGGCCCGAATTATTCCGTGATTCTCATCCGGTTCTAGTGCAGTATGATGTATACTGAGGGTTCTGATATATGTTAATATTCTTACTGAACTAATAAAAACAACAGTTTAGCCCAATATATGTAAGAATTATATTTCTAGCGTATCTGTATCGGGCTCCACAGCATTGCTAGTAGAATATCCGGCCACTTCGGTCACTCCCCGCAACGGAGTTCAAAATCAAGACTGATTTCCACAATGAATTATCTAACAAAGCGGAAATACATATTCTCCAAGTCTCATATTCGACATTTTGGTAAATATTTTCGCAGTAAACCTGACCTTTATCCAGTCCTGGTTAGCCAATGTGCAAACGTCCGTATATTTAGATATTCTATCCGAGAAGAAGTCTTAATTTAAGACCATACACTGTATGGGTTTCGAGAAAAATCAGAAACAGAGACACCGATCGCTAAATGATACCCCGAGTGAAATATCCTGTGGATACCCTTTAGGGACAAAGTTCCCTCCGCTCTTATTTTCCATCTAAATCCAAAACAGAGCAATATTTTCCGTTGAACATTTGAACGAGGGACGCTATGCTATGCGGCTATTTAACGGTGTTAGAATTATATTAATATTGCTTACCGGTAAAATATGAAAAATTGGAATGTAACGGGCTATCACGTGAAATTTCATTCAAATAATATTTATCGGTCAAATATATGACTATAAGTCTAAAAATTACAGGGTACTAGCTGAATAACATATGTGTTTTATTGGAAATTTTTTTGTAATTAATTCTTATCTATCTATTTGCAAACACGCCCATAATATATGAGTTAGAACGCGAAATTTCATTCAAATAATATTTCCTCTGTCAAATAATATGCCTAGAAATCCAAAAAATCAGCTTACCTAGATTAACAACAGATATGTATTATTAGTAATTATTTACTAATTATTAATAAGTATTTCATACCTGAATGTTTTTATTCGTTGTATATCTGTATTAGTCTCTCTTTTCCGAATTTAATATTTTCAATCGATATTTATTGATTTATAGCCTTATGTCGACAAGACATCTCAGAATTTTCCATTTTTAAACCCATTTAAATGGCAGGCTTTATAGGTACAGGAGAATTAGTCGCAAGTGAATTAATGTATGAGAGATATTATAATTACGAAACAAGAGAGGATAAAATATAGACACGTTCACCGTAAATTCAATAAAAATACCTAAGAGCAATATAAGAACGTAAAATTTTTTTCTATGCCATCCAGGAAGAACATTAATAAATTGAATCTGAGTTATTGGGGTTAAAAGACTTATAATTGTGGTTTGTAGATGTTGATAAGACCGCCATGTTTTGTCTGTAACGAGAATGATACAAAGGGAAAACACTGACAAAATTTGGATTGAAATAGAGGTCCGACCGCTTAGATAATGGCAGTTAAATTTTGCAAGTCGTTTCAATTTTCACAAAAAGCGAGAACTGAACTCGGGACTTTTGTATGAAGGGTATTTGAAATCGCTGTAATCCATTCGTTCTCGAGATATTTGCGAAAGAAGAGCGTTTGTGACCTGTTAAGTGACAAATGTCCCTTCGAGGTATCCACTGGTTAAGCATTTAGCGAAAAGACGCCATAGTGGTTAGCTCATGTATACAAATTGACCACTGTGCGTATACAGGATATAGTCTATGTTTATAACTAGGATGGGTTTGCAATTTATATGATATCATGTTTAGGCCCGCGCTGATTATTAATGATATTATTTATATCTCTCCGTCTTTAAGACCGCGACATTGGACTCCTCGGTTCATGCAAGGAACAAGACCGTTCATCTGGTGACTGAAGACTGAAGCTGCGCCTCGGTCCGACATCACTACTCCAATTCAGTACTCCAATTCAGTATCACGTTTTATCATATTTCCCATTATCCATTACATTCAAATTTCAGGGTATCATATGATTGATGATGAGTATGGTAAATTCTTGCACTCACAGCATTTTAACTCGACAAAGGTAATTACTGTGAGCAGCGACAAGAATAGGCAACAAGAATAGACAACAATTTACAGAGCACGTGTCTACATGCACACATTCGCTCCGTCTATACACACTATACACACCCCCAATTACACCCGCCAAACCAGTTTCAACCAGTACCCCTTAGCCAAAGTGGCACACCCACAATTAAACCCCGCCAAATAGGTTTCAACCGGTACCCCTCCTCATAGAGACACACGCCTAAACACACCCGCTTAACCAGTACACATCACACCACATCCGTCACACTAGCTCAGACCAAACCCCCCACTCTCAGAAATATACACAATAACACACCATTATAATATATATATATACCGATAAGTCCAAACTATTTTTGGGCAAACGATCTGGTAAACGACATACTTCATTTGAAGGTATGTTTGCACGCGCAGGTGCATGGTCTATCCAGATTCCGGATCTTACAGAACGGAAACTAAAGTCTGTTAATTCAACAACTAGACAATTGTTTGAAAACTTAGAAAAACATTTGAAAACATTAGAAAAACTTGCAACAATCCATTTTAGAAAAGGTGACCATGCAAGAATTAAAAACTTTACTATAACAAAGAATATAAGAAATTGCTTAAACCATTTTCGACAGCAATTTGGGCAGTTAAAACTTATAACAGGTTCACGAATACATGTCTACTTCAGGAACGTATAGATGATAGAATGTTCCGCCCTAGAGTAAAAACCATACATGCACGTTTTCTGAAAAGGACCAAACCACCACCGCCAACATGTGAAGATGACTACAAACCACTGACGAAAAAGCCCGATACGGAGAACCAGACAGAGTTCAGTCCGACAAGCGTGGCCACGTAAATCAAAAGGAAAACAACCGGAGCGACAAACTCATAGGGATGCGATACAACATGGCAGCAGATCATGTGACGAACCAACATGAAACTGAGCAAGAGGACCCTTAGGACGTGAGGGCAGCACTTTCTGAATCACACACGAGACTGAGCGGCAAAATCCAGATGGCAGATGGCGACGGAAGTACCACGGAGAAAGACGGGCGCAAGAAAAAGTGCTGACTAATGGAGACGGCAATGAAAATGACAACCGTGGAAGTCAAGTAACGAGTAGTCGACAGAATGAAGATCACATTGAACCACAGGTAAGCTCACGCTTGACAAACAACTCATTCGACAAAACCTGGCCAGGTGACAAAGTAGCTGAGCGAACAAAAAGTGATGCGACAATTGCTCGCACACAGACGAGCAATAAAAAGACGAAAGTTCATCGACAAACTCAACACAAAATGACGTTGCGCAACACACCAAGTGGTCACCAGACCACGATATACCGTGGCGAGGTATATATATAAATAAGAAAACAACGCATTCATACATCAAATATACATTTATTTTGTATGCTGACACTCAAGAGAAACGTTTCGATACGAACATAAATTTGTTATTCATGTTATACTTCGTCCTTACGGGTCAGTCCGTAACTCAGGTTAAATCCGTAAAGCGTTTACAGATAATACCGAGATTAGGATTATTGAAGGAGGAAATTACGAATAAGTTTCAGATGATGATACCTGTAAAGCAAAGGAAGACGCTGATCGCCTACGAAAGCAAATATCGACCGTAAATGAACGTTTCAAAAACAAACTAGCAATGGATTTAGGTGTACGAACCGACTATGATATAATGCGACCCGAGACTTTGGGTCCTGATGAAAATGCATCCCAAAATACTACGGTCACTGTGTCTGCCATAAAGGCAAATAACATTATTTGTGATAGTAAGCACGCTAATTGTAGATGGTTACCAACTATAGTGGCACGTATTAGCCCTGATAAATCTGACATAAGCCCAAAGCAAGCGGAAATGAATTATGACCAGAAAGATTACCAAGACCCAACTGGTTTTGAACTGGTTACATATTACACCAGTACTATTGGATCCTTGGATACATACAAACACTTGCGACTAATTCTCCTGTACCTATAAAGCCTGCCATTTAAAAGGGTTTAAACAATGATGGTTATTGCCCGATAAACGATTTACCACCAGCATTGGCAAGCATATCCAACTATGTTCGACTCCATCCGGATAAGAAATTCAAAATGTGACATGGCATGATTGATATCCATAGAGTACACAAACGAATGGAGAATCCGCTTGGCATGATGATACTGGAATGATTATACTACACACCAGCAGCTATACTCGATATACACGATCAGCATCAATCAACGAACAACCACATATTCGTAAACGACGAGGATTTTGGAATTATTGGCTACATCTTGGTCCATTATCAAGTAGCTACATAGATTCACAGGTATCGGATGTAAAGGATACTCTCCGATCTGTTACCATGCGGCAAGAGAATTATTTACCTGAGAGCAACGCAACCTTCATCTCACAATAGACGATTTACTATTCCTGTTCCATTCAATACGACGATACTAGCAACGCCCAATGATCAAGACTGGGACGAACTGAAATCGACGTTAAGAAAACTGCTAACGAAGAAGTAAAGACGATCAATTGAAACCGTTTACCACAGTATACAGTTACACAGCATACAAGATATCACTGCAGTACACCCGAAACTGAATCACATTGTTGTATTCGACGAATCTGATTATTCAACAGTGTCGAACACATATGTTTGCAGCTACACAATTCTACATGGTATCACTAAAGCGTTACCAATACACTATAAGACTTCATTGTCCAGTCACAACTATGACTGTCAAGTACGATACACTCCTCAATTAGGATAATTAGTTGGATCCGTGAAACCGATCAAGCTCCAGGAGCAAATAATGAAGGATTATAGCATATGTCGTAACACCGAACAAGGTCATCATTGTAAGAAGAAAGCATGCATCCTTGCTCCAACAACCGTACGAACACAGTTCACGTGTGGAAAACAGAAATTCATCAATCATGCTGAGTACATTCGACAAACGTAACGAGCATTTAATTAGTGGTCAGTGGTAAAAAGAAAGTGTTTTCGACTAAAACTACTATTGTGGCTAAATCCGAAGAGATATTGTGAAAACACCATTAGATCGACAATGGCATAGTCTTTTTTCGTGCAAAATTTCAGAGAAATGCAATGTATGCTTTTCCAGAAAATCGCAAACTAAAATTATGTGTAAGTAGAATAATGAGAAATTATTAGTATGATAGGGTGGAGCGACCGGATTGGTCGATTTAAAAATTCAAGCCGAATTTGCAATTCTATTTAGCTGTATAAATTTATATCAGCATGTATATAAAAGTCATTCTTACAGTATAATCTAGTCATGTATATTTTTTACTTTCCTTATACTGTTGCCTATGAAAATTAAAAATGACCAGATTATACTGTATGAATGACTTCGATATACATGATAATATACAGCTAAATTGAATTGTAAATTCGGCTCGACTTTGTAAATCTACCGTTTCCGCTCGCTCCACCCCTATATGACTAATACTTTCTTTCGATTATACTCCAAGAGCATGCATTGTATTTCTAACAAAGGATATGCCTTTCAAATGGTTACACACTAACCAACTAGTAATATTTTGCGGACGGATATGTTCTATCCCGACACACCGATTTCACCAAGAAATATAACTAACATTTTATTTTATCATCCGTTTGAATTTTTATATGAAAAAAGTAATATTTGAGCGGCGAAGCTAGCTTATTTACTTCATCGCTGCTATTTTATGGTTTGTGTGGGGAAGCGAAATCTAAAAACTGCCATTGGTTAAAAAACTAACAAACGGTATGAATGCGACCGATGTATATCATTTAGAGTTATATACAAAAATAGCGAAATCGAGAACATAAAAAATGGCGTATGTAGAAAGTCTCAATCATTTATGCGGCACACGTAGTATAAATTGTAGCAAAATATAATAAACAACGAGACCCTTGGCGGTTCAATTTAACATGAACGCCATAAAATTTTGGGCACTAGCTAAAATAACCAATTTAAGCTCCAAGCGTTTGAAAGGTTGCAAGACTAAAACTGTTTGGAAATAAAATAATTAAGTAACGCCGTATATAGAAAGTAATACGGTAGATAGAAAATCACAAAAAATAATCCGAGGTTTCAAAATTTGCAGAACTACTTTGTACAACAATCTGGGGCTTCCAGCTAGTTCCCAGATAATTTGATGGAATTATGAATAACTACAGATTACAAATTAAAATCGTGCAGAAATATTGTAGGTCATCACAAGAATTCAGTTCCAAGAACGGGAAGACTACGCCATTTCCAAATTACAGCGAAATTCCAGAATGAAATTCGGTAGCCATATATATGAAAGAAATGGATGTGAAGCTCTAGAAGTCCATAAATATATAATTGTTATGTAAAGGGTGAATTTAAAAATCCAGATCTGATTGTGGTAGCCAAAATGACGCTAATATAATATAGAATGTCTTTCAGCTTACAGGGGAGCATTGCTGAATTGGCGTTTCTACCATTCCGAAAGAAATCTTCGGGTGGAATTTACCCATAAAATTAACAAGCAGATATCAGCGAAACAGATTTCAAAAACAGTTAGTGAAGTGCATTGTAAAACGGAATAGATCATTTGAAGCTAAACCCATGAGTAATCTAACCAGAACAATTAGGAGAAGTAGTATTGGTATAAAAAATATAAAATGAAATAAATATGTATGTATTATAAAATAATCGGTAGTAAAACGATTAGTATATAATGGTTAACTTACAAGTAGACCTGTATATTGATATCGCGGCGAGAATGGCCGCTATTGCATGCAAATACTGGAAAGGTGAAGCATTGCATCAATCCGGTTTTCCACGATCCCTAAATAGTTAATAAACGCATTTAATAAACTTACATCAGCAGACTTCGTTATTATTTCGAATAAAGTCATGCCGCTGGAGTCCACCAATGCATTGCAATATGATAACATTGAACGGCATAGGCGAAACCAAGTTGATCGTACGATAGGTTCGGTTCATACATTTGGGTTGACCGCGGCGGTCCAGGATTAAATAACGACGTATCAGGACATATTAGGACAACATATAGCGGAGATACAAACAGGAAGTGGAATAACACCCTAATGTAAGTCGAATCAAGGGGTCCCAAGGTACAGAAAGACAAACCAAAAAGAGGGGCGGAATTTAAAACCGCAAAAAATTATGGAATACTGGTTACTCAACCTACGCAAAATAATTAGTAACTCCGAAATACGTAGATTAAACTATAAACACTCAAATATGAGGACACACAGGCATAGTGCTTTAGGTTATACATTTCCGGAACGTCAATATGTTCTAGTATCCAACATAACTTGAGTGAATGACATTCGTTGTAGTCGCCATTGTAGTCGCACAGTTACCATATTTGTGATATTCATGCACTTTTCTGTGAACACAAATACTCTGGTAAATATATTATTTGGTGGGAATATAAATATCATTTCACTCACTACATCTTCCTCCGCATATCGATGGTACATATTTGGCTCATTTCGTGTTTTCAAACGTTATTATAACATCGCATATGATATTGAGCTACATTCTCCAGTGATCGTATATTATCCGTAATATGAACTCTTCATTCCAGTGCGCCGAATACTATATTATTTGCTGTTTCCAGTATCTCCCTAATGATGTCATTTAGTTGACGATTAATATTCCCTACTACCGTAGGACCCTTATTGGACCATAGGACTTGAACCCTAATTCGGTTACACGCATTGTGTCTGGTCTCGTTTTTCGCTATCGCATCTACCCTGTATAGCACTGCTATCGACTTAAGCTTCAATTGTCCACTGTGGCGCCTTTAAACATACAAGCTCTCATCAACCGGATCTCCTTATTAGGTCTTAGGAGATGAGAACTACTTCTATCAACGAATTTCGTTATAAATCGTTATTAGATAACTGCCACTTCTCGTCCACGGATGCCAGCATCAAACATTGAAGTTGCTCCCCAGTTTTTATAATTATGAGCTACCAGTGTCCCTGCAAGTATTTTATTGCCTATTTTAAACACCATATACAGTCTATTCTCCTATTTTATCTCCTATTTTTAATTCTCCTATTTTATCGCCCAAAATACAAGAGATCCATGTCTATTTCGTTTAATATACTCACCAGTAGATAGGCCGCACTAGTTGTAATACTTCGTTCACTCATCAGTATATACTCTTCATCAGCAGATCTAGTCTGCCCATACACTATTTTGATCTTATCGGAAGAACTTCTTTTCCTTGGCTTCCACCGAAAGAGAATTAGATGAGCCTAGACGTGTAACGCAATCCCTTTCATATTTGACGGCCTTTAAACAGTCTTTATACAGTCCTCTATCCACGTTAAGGATAATAATGAGGTCCAAAAGCCGTCCTTAAGAAGGCAAACATCCCTGAAGTATTGCTCTAGAAACCGTTCATATTTTCCCAACCTACCTATTTAACTCTCGGTCTTACTTTATAGTTCGTAATATAAATTAGAAAATCAACAAAACGGAATGGGTGCAAGTAAGGGGTACAAGAAATAACGAAAATAGTAAAATAATGTACGTTTTTTTTATCTAAAAACAGATAAATATCAAAAATGTAAAATTTATATTTCTTTTAAAATTAAGCGTGCTAATTATAGCAGGCAGCTATTTAAAAGAATAACCCTAGAACAAGCAAAAGTCGCTAACACGGCTACCCAAAAAATGTAATACACCAGGCGTACGTTGAGATTAATGCGATAAAACGTTAACCTCAATGTAATTGTTAACCTCAGTTTAGATGTATTGACAATAGTTGACAATAGTTGACAATAGTTGACAATAGTTGATTGTATTCCGTCCAATCGATCAACGTACAATCGGTCACCAACTCCAAGTTTAGACTAAAATGCTTTTGTATATAAACCTATTAATTTTATACTCTCGGAAAACGTCCGGTACTGCAAATAATACGACGAATAAAAAAATTGACGATTACCCAGAAGCAGCAAATCATACAATTTTGAAAAGAAAATCCGCAAAAATCATCACGAAAAATTGCTACAGATTTTTCAGAGAGCTTTGGTCGGCATATTAGTCATGTTTCGGTCCACAATATTCTCAAAATGGACAAAATTATTAAGACTTCACCAGTCAAAGGAAAAAAGTGAGTTGTTTTGTGTCCAATTTTATGCTAAAGCCGGTTTTAACAAGCCTTTAGTCGAACCGATGAACGAAATGTTCAAAAGAGCTAATATCACTTATGATATAGCAAAGGGCATTTGTTCCAAAATTCAGGCAGAAGGTCGATTTGAGAAAATAGCTGTTTGGACTTTGAGATGTGGCCTATTTACGCCACGTACGAATGCGCCACCAACACACCCAATTGCATGTGTGTTTTCTATAACTACCCTAAGTTTGTTACACTTTTAGAACATACCCACTTAAAACGCCGATAGTTCTCCCCGTCCGTTTGTCAGCCCACCCGTCTCTCTACTGAGACACAAGTTTTCCAACAGTTTAGCTCATTTTTTTGGATTTCAACTCTATCCCCCACCTTCAAAGTTCTCGGCATCATGCTTACCCTCATAAATATGGACTTTGCCAAATAACATTTTTAGACTGCTAACTCTACTAAGCAGTTAAAGATATGAGCTTTTTCATTGACCAGCTGGGCAGAGTGTATATTTTTCGTCGGCTTATGTAACCACTAAGGGTAATCACGCCTATTTTTGGGTGTTAAATCTGCTCTTTGTTGATCTCAATTTAAAAAATATGTCGTGTTCAAAAATAATCTTTTCGTTGTACAAGTTCCAAAAATTGTTTGTAAGTGACCGTCCAGACTTAACGCTTCTTGGCTTATACCAATTATCGTAGGTTATTCCATCCGGAATAAATACTCGCATCGGACATACCAACCACAAGGAAGCAGCCACGAAGAGGAGCTCGTGTTCAACCAGTAATGAAAACCGGTTCAAATTTGACCGTCCTTCCGGTAATCCGCTATTAATTGGTTAAATACAACATGACATACTTTTCGATGTATACTGCCTGCAACCCTTTCAAAATTTTTTATACAATCATCAAATGATGGAACAAAATGGTGCGCTGTAAATATGAGACCGCTCCTCTATGATCTCATTGATCCAGAGTATAGAATGTTATTTAACACTCCGTGCGTCGTGTCAAAGCAACACAGAGGAACTAAGTTTGGTTACGCTGACTTTGATCCATGGACTGATGAACCAAGTACCAGTGACTTATCATTTTACTCCTATAAAAAGGATAATAAATGTGATAGTCAACCGGATGAAGATCAAATCCAGGACACTGACTCGGACATGGAAGAGGAATCGGAGGTACAGAAAACCCAACAACGCACTATAAAGTCCAAGTCTATCAAAAAAGACATCACACCAAGAAGACAAAACCCTGTTTCACGTCTCTAATCAGTTAGAGGAACTGAGATCAATCATGATCAAAGGAACACAATTGTAATTTGATTGATCACTCAATCATAATGCAGAGATATTTTCAAATTATTTTAATTTTCCCTTCAAACGAGTTTAACCCTAACCTTATTGCCAAATTGACCTGGGAATATGGAATTAGATTTAATAAGACACATTTTAATCCGTATCTTTGATCTCAAATTTTCTTCAAAAATGGCTGTTTGTGGATTCTTAGGTTACTAAAATCGATTGTTACTAAACAACCTAACTGATAAGGTAGCGACAAATTGAAAACCAACTAAGCCTATTGCTTTATTATCCAACGCACTAAAACAGTCTTACCCAAGTTCATCGTATTACAATCTATTGTGAGCAATTATCTTAAACCTTAAATTCATTCATTATAAATTGCTATACTATTAAAATATGTTTATTAAAAATGTCGCAAATGGTTAAATTCACCTGATAACTTCTGTATTGCTGCAATGACTATACTGACTCGTCCCTATGATTCAGATGTAAATTAATTTAATAGTGTTACTCACCCCTGTGTAAGGAAGCATACCAGGTGGTGTATTTGAAGGCATTGCAAGTGTATGATGACCTGGAGAATTTTTGTCGTTCATTAATTTTAATTGAGAGCGAATGCCAAGAATTACCGCCATTGAAAGCATTATTGGAAGCTGAATATTAAGATAATCATAATAGTGAACCTTAAAAGAGTAAGCGTGACAATAACTGATAATTAATGAACGGTTAACTTACTGACATGCACAGCAACTGTAGGTTAGTAATCTTTGACCCATCTCCAAGAGAATTCTTAAAAATTGTTGCTTACACCTGTTCAAATATGGACAAATTTACTTTGGCATCTAGGTCACCACTTTTCAAATCGGCTAAAACATAGCTTTTATAGTCATGTATAGCCCGCGTCATCTGACTGTATTCCAGCATTTCGATATTTTCTCCAATGTGTACGATATCACTCATTATCTGTTCGCGTTGATAATTGGCATTATGTGCATCACGGATAATCTTCTCGGTCATGTCTGTCTCTGCGTGTAGCCTGTTGTCATGAGAACAAAGATTATCCCATTCTTGCATTGCTGTCTCGAGTTCAGTTGGGATTAGACTTAACTGTGTATGCAATGGAGGCGATAGGGCTTAATAACCAGTTACACTTCATATCATTCCATCATCTTAACATCGTCTTCTGTCTAAGATGATGCCTTTATCCTGTGAACTGCAGCCAGTTGGCCACCCAATGATTGCGATAGTGAATTATTATTGGTCAAATTACAAACAATTGACTGTTTAGTATCACAAAGATCCTGATGGATCTGAAGATGACGTTTCCGATCTTCCAATTTTTTCAAGTTCTTTGACTGACCCTATTGTCGAGAATAAATTTACTTAAAGACTTTGGATTTGCACTTGCCTCTTTATCGTGTAATATGTACACGAGTGATAGTAGAGCTTATCCCGTGCATTGTTCGACGATCTACGGACTCAACACTCGTCTCAGTACTGGATGGTCCAGAATACATATTCATTCCTGAAATTGTTAATATATTTCAGATTTGAAAACTGAGCGTACATTAATCTTGTAACATTTGTTCACGTCTGGTGTGTTGAAAATAAAACCGACTGACAAATGTTTGCCATAGGGCAGATTCTAGAAAGTTTAGAATCATGATCGGTTGAAAAAAGGCAAGAAATGTTCTGAGAGATTATCCCTTTGCTTATCTACTATAATATTTCCACCCTATCAAGTTCAGGACAGAGTAGACGGATAAGAAAGTGACGAATAAGCATGCGTACACCATTTTTGGATAAATACTGCCCCCTCGGGAACGCTCAATATTGAAGAACTATTGAAACGATAGCCATTAACATACAAATATGTTTCGCTTGGCTCATAATACAACTTGTAATAAACCGGCCCATCTACACTATGTCGCTGACAAGTGCAATGTGTAAGTGAACAGGGCCGCAGGCGCGTGCCAACTATTATCCTATGATTAAAAGATACAGCGGCAGAAGCGTGCTGAGAACTTCCTCCACCAAAGACAATGTAGAACGAGAATACATCATTGGATCGAGGAACGATATAATACAGTACCTACCCCCAGTTAGGAGAGGGGGTGTTCCGGGTTAGTTACAAAATGTTCCGAGTTAGTTACAAAATTTTAATTCTATTGATAAGGTTTTATTTGCAGTTT
>SCLF01002225.1:0-13051 GCA_004367975.1 Mesochordaeus erythrocephalus
GATTTGGCTCAAATCCGCATGCCTGTTACTATTTGTGCATGCTGCTTGTAGGCATACAAAGTTAAGTGGAGGAGAGATATAGCCGTCAGGGTGTTAGATAATTTAACAAATTAGACTAGTACTGCTCCATTAGAAGATTTAGACACCCCATTCTTAGCTACTTTACTGCTCCATTAAAACCCTCAGTAGTGTCCATACATCTCACATGCCTATCAAAACTGGGTAGCAAGAGATCGGTTAACGAGACTTTGTGGGTCTGATAGAGTTTTCGTCCCTTCGTACAGTTACCCCTTCCGAAGACAAAACGTGAGTCGAATATAGTTGACATTGACCGTCCTGAAATATAGTTTTAACGCAATTGTTTCGAGTTGAATTTTTAGTTAACATACTTTAGGATCTTGGCATGTTTTCTAGATCATAATCAAATCGGGGTGTCGGGGGGTTAACTGTACGAACGAGTGTAATTTTGGACATTCTGAAAGCAGATTCGGAACCACAAGTCTCTACCAGACTGCTAAGTCTCTACCAGACTGCTAAGTCTAGTGAACAAATTGATTGCAACCTACATAGAGGGTGCGGGGGCGCTTTTGACAGACGTGTGTAAGCTGTGGAACCTATAATTTAAGATACTTAAACTTGGTCATATGGAGTGTCATAGAGATATCTACCACAGACCAATCTACGCAAAGCTGTATCAACTTCATTTTGTGGCGAATTTGGTTGGTAAAGGATATATATTTTACAGCCTTTCAAAGATTAATCCACATGCCGCGTGCTCTGAAGCGAATCACATGTAATATTATTACCTTATCGACTGCCAATATTATTATTCCAAGATATACTGCCATTAACCAAATTACTGACCCCACCATCGACATACAAATGTCCATGTGGAAAACACCATTTGGCTTTGAACCTGCCATACCGGCCAACAAAGTTGCGTTTAAGACTGATGTAGATTATATGGTAGCTCAGGTGTTATACATCCGAATTCAACCAATGATATTACCTAATCTCTCTTCAAAAATTGTCCCCTATCAATTCACGACAGAAGGTAATGAAATTTAAACGTAATTGAAATACTAACGTAAGGATAGGCATCCAATGGTAAGAAGCTGGGGTGCAGCTGGCCATATTTTCGCGAATTTTACCATTGTCCGAGCAAAAATTATCAAAATGAAATAACGCATACGAAAAAGGTTACCGCGGAAATTTGGGGTATTGAATGATGTTCACATGAAGTTCATAAGGGTGATCTAAGTTGAGTTTTTAGCTCTCTTAGCAATGGCTACGTCCGATCCTAATCTTGCCCGGTACCATTTCTTTCCTTCATGCAGTGGAAAATTACCGGTTTGAACATTATTTCTTATATAAGTCTTTTTTAGGAATTTCTACCATACAGGGACCTTCAAACGTCCCTATTATTATTGAATTCGTCCAAACACAATCGTAAATGTGTCTAAAGACTCTGCATATCCCATATATTGCCAATTCGTTGAGTAGATAAATTACCTCTATCGGAAGCTAGGCTGCTGGTGAGCAGATAACGTATCTCTACTGGTAAGACACGTATTATGTTGTGTAGACGGAATGGTTATGCCCGTAGAGCCTCCCTACCGATGAGTAGATGAAGCTTACTGGAAAGCATCTCTGTGGTGAGGAGAGATCTATCAGCAGAGTAATTCTGCTAGTGAATCCTGTTCACCGGTTAGTATATCACTGGTGGGACTCGTTTACTGGTGTGTATACGAAATGGTTCGTCTGGTGCAGCTTGTTTACTGGTGAGTAGATACAGTATTTTCGGTGTTGAGTTGACACTGGTGAGTAGAAGAGACTTAACTGAAAAGCATCTGTGCTGTCTCGTATAGATCTACCCGCGGATAGATCTACTAGCGGAGTATCTCTGTTGTTCACAGAGTAGTGGCTTAATAGTGTCTAGGATGGGTGAGTAGATGAGGTATCTATACTGGGGAGGATTGTCTACTGAAGTTGAATATAGAATAATGAAACATGATTCAGTAACATTGTCATCTTGCTCGGAACGAAGAGAACAACGGTACGAACTGTTTCACACAGCACGAAGCGGGAATGTTTCGGATGCAAACTGAAAAGACCTGGTTTCATGGAATGGTACAAGGCAATAGCAAATCAAGGACTACTGTACAGAAATCGACTGCCGCAAAAAAGGTATAATGATGGTGACGATTAACAAAATACATCGTTTAAAATATCAAGATCTGGCCTACGAGGAGATCCATAAGGTAGTTGGTTTATTTCCGAACACGAGAGCCAAATCTGAGATATTTACTTGGTCAAAATGTCATACGGAACATGCCACGATAAAAAAAGAGGACAAATGAAGAAACATTGGTAGACAACTAAAAACAAACAAGAACCGCGGGCGATTATAAAAAAGTGAATAAAGTGAATAAAGTGAATAAAGTGAATAAAGTGAATTGAAAACTCGTGTAGTAATCAACATCAACTACCTAATGAGGAATGTGGATGATAGAGCCGGTTGATGACAGCTTTTAATTGTGAAAGGTCACAATGGCATATCGATGTTTGATATTTGGTGTCCCTAAGTTTACCGCTCAGTGTCCCAATGTGCGAAGTGACAGCACTGGATAAGCTTTCGATTGATCGGAAAAGTTGCGATGTACAAACCGTGTTATGTTAAGCTCTTAAAGTACATCTAGGTATGTGTGGTACATGGTCATTTTCAGGGTGTGGTGTTATTCAAAGATGCGACGAAACCCCCCGCAGGAACAAGGAACTGATGAAAGGAACAAGGAATCGGCACTCCTACGTTATGGCACAAATGGAAGTGAAAACGAATTACGCCTATGATAACCATAGCATTCGTCGGGCTTTCAAGAACCGAGGGTCCGCTAACTGGAAACACAAATTGGAATAAACAAATACTGGAATCCACAAATTTGAGAGACGGACAGGCGCCAATGAAGAGTTCATATTACAGAGTATGGTCGATCACTCGTAAAGGTGCATTATGATTACGTTCGAAAACAAGAAGTGTGCCAAATATGTATGATGAAGCTTAGGAAGACCGATTTCGCTGCCTATTCCCACGGAAGAATATACTTACCATAGTATTGGGGTTCATGGAAGAGCACAGATAGTAATTATGAGGCATCTATGTGGAGAATGGCCAATAGTTATATCAAAGTATTCACAAGAAACATACAATTCATGGGTACAAAAGCGGTCTCGTTAATCCCGTCGGAGTCACTACGGATTGTTAGTCTCTAATATAGTCACAACTAGCACATATATTGATTTATCTCTATTGATCACCTATTAGCGAATTAAGTCATGGGGCGAAACGTTTGGTCTACTGTTGAGTGGATGAGGTATCTTTAGTGGTGAAGCTTTCTCAGTGCTTGGTGGATGAGGTGTCTATACTGATGCAACTTATAGATGAACTTAGTGAAGCAGATATCTGCTGTCTACTTCCAGTGTATCTCTGTTGGGGAAACTTTGACTACTGATGGGTAGACGGCGTATATGTACTGGTGAGGCTTATTTTATAGGGATAGACGAAGTAACCAAAGCTCGCGGTTAGTAGTGTCTTTGCCAGAATCTAGAGGCTTCTAGACTACCTACTAAGCATAATGTGAGAAAGGTACTCGAAACTCGCCATTACGAGTCTTGCAGTTGTCGGAAATAACGAATTGAGGCCGGGACTATGTATTAGCGTGCCAGAGTGATAGGAAGACGGAGTTAAATATATAGGTTGAAGATAATATGCACGAAACAACGCGAGCTCGTACTTCACTCGCGACAGGCTGGTTAATAGAGCCTAAGCAGGTTAAGTTTTAATAAGCTGTCACCAACAGACTCTTTACCGAGAGCTTGGCATGAAACTTTCAATGAATTTATTATAGGTATTCTCAAATGGTGGAGCCTTACATAACTTTCAGGCAACCTTTTTTATAAGTATCTGTCGGACAAGATTTTGGTTATTTTTGACAACGCAGATTAATCCAATATTTTCAATCTGCAGAATTCTAATATTTGTTTTGATTTCAAAAATTCGAAGGGTTAATATGCTTTAAAATAATACAGCTTTCGGAATACCTACATGGTAAGGCACCTTCGTAGTAAATAAATAGCTTTTTCGCATCCAATCTTGTTCGCACTAATTCGTAATAAGGTTACAAATTCATACATTGAAATTTTTAATGTATTAAATGAAAGGTATCGAGAAATTAAAGGTGTCCTACTCACTCTAAGGTCATACTATGACTACTACATATGGTCATACTATAGTGACCCTAATCAACCCATGTGTATTGATTATGGATAAATAAAGATGTAGCCAGTCAAGGTCGGTGACAGATGTAAGCGTTCTTTCATTTAGCGGGTAATTTACTTATGGAGATTAGTGTTGTGAATTCGAAGTGGATAAAACTCTAGTTTACTATGCATATTCTTGCAAACATTAATTACGTCATTTCTTTTATTAATGGCGTGAGGATATTTGTCGGACATATCAGGGTCTTTTATCGCTAATCAAATTCGTCGCGAATATATAGTGGTGTCGAAAAAAGTGTCTGATGACGAGAGGCAGATTGGGAGCCGTTAAATTCCACGCACGTCGATATTAGTTGTACGGAATTTAGGTCCTTGCTAAATATTGTAAACCCAATATTTAGAAATAATTACTATTGTTTGATATTAAGATTACTATACGGTGTAAGAAAACATGCCTTCGTATCCGATGATGTCAAATTTATCGGCCGTATGCTTCTTATTTTGCGCTACTTAAAATCTTTCCTAACTTTGGTTAAATACATGGAACTCGATAAGGTCAAACTGCCGAAAGGTAGTTTTGTTTATAGAACTTTATTTCTTAATTGACTCGTGAAATATACGGATCAATAGTAGTTGTCAATAAATCCCTATCTCGAATACCTTTTGCTAAATAATTTAACTTGATTATTCATCTGGTAATCAATCTAACAACAGTGTGTGTAAGATATGTCGTGGGATACCTTTATTCAAACACTTGGGAGGTTATTAACAAATTAGACGGAAGTTCCGACTACGATCAGACACTTTTAGCGACACCACCGTATATAAAAATAGTGCCAGCCGCCTTTCAAATACCTGCATATAAATAGAAATTCCGGAGTTGTAGGCGAGTCCGAGTTGTCCCACTTCAATGAGTTAAAACATGAAGGAATCCTTCCCCCAATGTGTTCATGATCCCTGCGGCTGCTATAACTATTAACGTTCGCTATTTTGTTTATTGCGAATGGGGTACCTGACTTACACTCTTAACATGTCATTAGGGATGCAAATGAGCTTGGATTATTGCTACTATACAAGACAGGAATCTCATGATAACACGGAATATCCAATTATTCGAAACAATGTGGCGGTTGCAACTAGAATCCCAGTGGCAATCGAGCATGCTCCTGCTTATTATTACAGACCAACATCCGAAGAAAATCGTGTGCATAATCAGAATGAAGCTCTAGCATTCAATTTCCAAGTTTTTAAATTCAGAAATGGCGATTCGGTGCAAATTAGGTGCGTATTTCAATATACGTTTTTCAGGGTTTATATAATTTTCGCTAAATAATCAATTTGTTTTTACCGATTTAATTCCTCTTTGCGGCTTTTTTTATTTGGCCACCAGAAACGTCGTGTAGAAAATAATCATTTCGTGAACTTACCGGATGATCATTATAATGAACCCCAATTTCTTGGTACGGGTTTCACAGAAAACTCACAAATATGTGTATGATATAAAATGAACTTTGATCACCATCAGAGCATATTGGCTCCAGTTCAGGCAACTGTCCTTGACACGCAAGTCATAATTAATAAAAATATATTAAATAAACATTACCATTCAAATCTAAAAATGAATTGATTTTACTCTCAGTTATATCGGAGTCCAAAAAGATGTGACTAAGCTTCCTGTAGGTGCCTTCCCCGACGCGGTTGGAGTTGGTCACCTTTTTCAATTTATCGCTAGTACTTAATTTTGACTAACGTTTTCGAAGTGATGAACACTTCATCTGCTACCTCTATTACTTATGAATGCATGTTCAAATGTTTAAGCCAAGGAAATATGTAATTTGAACTCCTTTTCATGTTTATGCTAGGAAATCAACGAATGCTAATAAATACTACGAAAAAGACTAATGTAAATTATTTATAATTATCATAAAATAATTATAATATTATTTTTAAACATGTATAGTTTTTGCTGGCGAATAATGGTTGTTGGTATGTCAGGTCTGAAAACAGCTTCTTGATGTGCGTTCTTTTATCCGTTCTTTATCCATTCGTAAGCCATTCTGAAATCCATTCGCAGTTACTAAAAGCTATCGAGAGAGAAATATAAGGTATTTGATTTCATAGATATTGAAATTGTTGGTTTTTACTGCTGGCCTTGTCTTTTTACTGCTGGCCTTGTTTGTTTTTACTGCTGGCTCTATGTTCACCAGTGCTGCGGACTCTATAATCGGTCGGTCCATTAATTTGACTTTGCTCCATTAGTTCTATTTTAGTTCAGATAAGTCCGTTCGGGCGACTTCTGTTCAGATAAATCCATCCGTTCCATTGTAGTCCACGCCAGTACATTGGAAAATCTTCATTTGTGCTCAGTAGAACGTCGACAATCTAATACTTGAAACACTACAATATAAGTCCAGTCGTCGAGTTGTATACTGTGGTAAAAAGATTTTGAAACATCATAGTTTAAATCACCATTGGGAGTTCTTATCCACAACAGTTGCTTAAGGCGATTCCTACGAAATTTGTCAGATTCTGTGAATGACTGGTAGTAGTTCTTAATTTTCCAACTGCCAATTTTAACATGCCCATTTCAAATTTCTTGTATGGATATCGTAGCCAATGCTTGGGATATGTAATTGATTTGATAATGCCCCTCATTATTATTTAAGGGTATGCTACAGTTCACTGTATTTGTATTATCTTACGATCCTATGGCACTGGTATAACATGGTTCCAGTCATAGCGAGTTGGATGGTGGTATTTATAGTTAACCGTTTGTTGTAATCACAATGGGTGCCCATATCCAATTGCGTGCTTACGATTACATATCAATACGTTTGCTTACAATAATGGAACAGTGACCAAACTGTCTATGGATGTATAATATCAGTACTCATGACCTTGGATTGTATTATATCGTCCTTGTTTGGTAAACCTAGCTCATATGCTGGTTTACTTTTGAATTAGTTGTTTACAGAAATTGTTCACCTAATTGGTCAGCTTTATCACACATCTGCATGCTTATTCACCTGAAATGCCAGGTACCCGTGACAGTCCGGATATTGACGGAAGTAATTCCAGTAGTAAACATGAGTTTATTGGATATATTTTTATTGCATATCACTTAATAATGTATATATGTATGTTTCTTCGTGTCATTATTTGTATGTTCCAAGTTCGCGCCATTATATGGGAACAGCAGGAAATTGTTAAAGCACAGCAAGAAGTTGTTTAAGCATAGCAGGAAACATTTATGTTATTGTATATAATTATAAGAGTGAAGTTATCCTAATTTTCGGTAAACAATCACCAAACAGTAGATTCGTATTCTTCTGTCATGGATTTAAAATGGAAACTTTCTCGGAGTGTCATTTGCTATTGAAAATGGAAGTTGTATTTACTCACTCCGATCTAGGGCTTTTCGGCTTCTTTGGCCTTTTTGTCCCGATTTTGTGTTGTACTGATAATACAAAAACCTTTCCAAATTGTCATAACAAAAATGTAGTTAGCGTTTAAAAGAGCAGCCTTGGGTCTTGTGCACTCCAGTTAAATCATGTTTGCCACAATTTTTAGAACGGATGTTTTTTTATCACGCATACTTATACATCTAATTAGATACCGTGTAAGGTTCTCGCAAAAAAAAATAAAAGGAGAAGACCTACGGATTTAAACTTCTGATAAATTATAGTGGATATAGAGAGGTCACATGACAAATCAGAGCAAGGACGACAGTGACAATGAGTATTTAACATTCTCGTAATTAGGAACTTTCGCACGCACAATCATAACACGTAGATACCACTTTTTGTTGTTTGGGTAGATGGCACACCTGCCTTATTTGGCGATCGAGTTTATACTCGCATTTTTCTCAAAAACTATACATTGTGGCTTTGATATTTTTCACGCCTAAAGATTAGTTCATTGCCTATCTAACAGTATTCTCAACATCAGTGCAACATCGATCTTGGATTTAGAACAGTAGCGTCCAAAATGAGCGTTCTCAATGTTAATGCCATTTATATATACCATTTTCTCGGCCGTAAATGAATTTTCTTAATTAAAAATGAAACTGTACCTGGACTCATGAAAATATACTAACTTTCATCAACCTTAAGTAGTGTAATAGCCCGAAAACTGAATATTTTATCTATTTCTCTCTCTCCGGGTGCTACAATATTTTGAATGTTTTAGCGTTAGATATGTAAGTGTTCACTATTCCCATATACCTATTTAATTTGAAGGTAAGTCATCTAGAAGCGTATATTTTATCGCTCTGATGACTTTACCTCTAAGAATGTGTTTTAAGACATACATTTTTTTTGTTTCCATATGGTCGACAGATGCATAATTGAATTACAGACAAACTTGCAGCTTATAGGAATGACTAGTTAGCTAGATAATTACGGACAATCACTTCCGTGTGATACTTAAATGTAAAAGCACTTTACACGGCACACTCTTTGTAAAATACTGTGTTAATACTAAAGGAGATAGCTTAAAAAGATACAATTAAATCGCAAGTAATAAATCTTTAACCATGCAAAAATTCAAAATGATTCAATATATGATCTTCGAAAAAACTGTTTAAGAGAGGCCTCGATCGCCAAATGAGGTAGGTGTGATATCTACTGGTTAAGGGTTAGCCAATGTAGCAAACCGTTTATTTTTACATTCTGGAAAATTACGAAAATGTCAAAAATCGGAACGATTCCTGAAACGCAAGATATTAGGGTCCAATTTAATAATGCTTTAGTTAATGCTTATTTTAAGTTCAAAAATAAAGCGTTAAGCAAACATAATTATGTCTAACCCTCTTTTAAAACAATAGGCGACTTCGCTTCGGAAACATTGGAGCTCTGTGGCAGCGAGCATGTCTGCTAAGGTATGTTAACCGCTCTGCGTCAGACTCAACTTTATAGCGAACGGAATCACATTAGTGTCTTTAATTCATATAATATACAGTCGTTGACCAAAAGTAGGACTTTCGAATTCATGAAAAATCTGACAAAAGTCCTACTTTTTGGACAAACGGAATCAGATCAAGTGGAATCGGAATTTTTCAAAAACAAAATAATCTCTAGAATATTCAAAATATGAGTGATAGAGAGAGCAATGGAAAATCTAATGCGACCTCAAAACAACCCAAGAAATGAAAAAAATTTGCCAGATGATAAAGAACGGAAATTTTTTGAAAGTATTGACAACGAGTATCATCGAATATATGGTAAGCCAATGACCAGATGTGTCTTCTACAGAATTAAAAATACTGGAAAGTCGATGAAACAGAATATGTAATCTAACGTATAATAAATCTGACCGAGAGAAATTTTAAGAAGAATTTTAATGCTGTTAAGTTTACAACTTCATCGGTAACCCTTACAAAATACGAATTTTCATACCGATTTTTTAAACGGTTTTTCAGAGACGGAAATCTCGAATTTTACGTCACCAAATCAAACCAAAATCCAATTTTTGCCGAAGTTTTGCACGATTATAGAACTGCTTTAAACATGCCAAATTATCAACGTCGATAAAACAGGAGTTTTTTGGCAGAAACAGCAAGACAGAACAGTGGAACTTCGAGCGGATTTATTTATTTTTTGTTTAAAACAAATTAATTGTAATGTATATCAATTTTAATTGTGGGAAATAAATTAAAAAACATAATCTAGAGGTTACCAGAAATTCTATGTGGCAATATTTGCCACTCTTGAAGTGCAGCTGTTAAATTTTATTCTCATTAAAATTCCTTCACGACTTACAAAGTAGTCAACGATAAAATCCACTTCACCAACGTCCCATACGTAAAGGCTACCATTGCCATGTGTTATGTCAAAAGTGAAAGGCTCTAAGTGGGAAAACTCTTCGGGAAAATCCGAACACAAATATTCAAGCACAAAGGTGAATCAAAAAAAGATGACAATTTAATAATTTTGTGCTTGAACAAATTGAATCAGCATGGATGCGTTGGTACATATGGCTGTGGGAAATAGAAAGATTACACATATACTTGAAAAAAACATTTTCACGGCCGAAAATATGGACTTTTATGTGATAACTTCCCAAGTCACATTGGTGTTTCGTATGACAATCTGAAAATAATTTGTTTCCACTGGTTACTTGCAGGCCTTGGATTTATCAATTTTGCCAGTTTAAAAAATCAATACACAAGCTGGCTGTCAAAAGAAAATCTCGTGAATCCCGTTGTTAAAGCGCAGTTCAGAACTTTACCGAGCTTTACAATTATTTAAGCCCTGCGCAAATCAAAACTGGGTTCAAGAGGATGGGAATTCAAAAATTTAAATGTCTTGCTCAAGAAAATCATGACATATCTGAGGAAGAAATTGGGTATGAATTGAATGAATGACTAGAACTGTTGGCTTTACAGAATGAAAAAATCCAAAATGAAGAATTAGCCGGACGAAATGGGCCAAAAAGAAAAAAATATGCAAACTATTAACCAATTACTTTGACCGCGAGAAAAAAGTACCACTTTTTGGTCATTCATGACATTTGGGGAAAAAGTCCTACTTTTTGGTCGACGACTGTATGTATCTTTGTCCCGTGGACATTATGTTAAATTTGCATGACCATACTGTAAACATAGAAAGAAATATATTGTTTTATACACATTCTTATACGGCCTACGGACCTCCTGTTTTACTACTAAAACTTCTAATCACTATTCGAATATTTTTCTATCACTAACGAATCGCTCTTTGATTCGTTCAATGATGGATAAATTTAAAACCACACAAAATATCATTAAATATCACTTAAAGGCGAATATCTAATAAAAAATAGATACATTTTCTATTACTGATTTTAATTTCTAACTCCTGGGGATTAAGCATAAACGGTTTGTCACGTTGGCTAACCCTTGGGATTTTGTATGTGAACTTTTTTAATTGCGAGGTACTAATTAAGGTCATACTTACTTTCTTGTACAATTAGTAATTTACCATATTGGTATACGAGGGTTAAATACTCATTACCAATTGTCTCTAATTTCCTAGAGGTTAAATCGATAGGTCTTCATCTTTTAACTTTTTCGCGAGAACCATACATAGTATCGCCTCCACCTAATGTTCTCCGAAATAGCGAGGGGCAAAGTCTATTGAAAAGTGTGTACCGAAAGTATATAAAATGGTGTAATGTTCACCAAAACTGGTCCAAATTCACTAGTATTGACTATAAAGTACTGTAAATGAAAGCTTCCTTACTATGAAAGTATTGTGAACTTCACAAGTATCATGTATTTGAATAAAATCTAATGAAAGCTGTATTATTTGAACGCATATTCACAATTGGAATTTTTGAAAACAAAACAAATATTATAATTCTGGAGCTTGGCATAATTGGATTAATCCCCGTGCACAAAATAAAACAAAATGGTTCCTGATATATACTTAACAGTCACCCATCAAGCTGGCACAAACGTGACTTTTTGGCATAAAAATGCGATTTTCAAGCACTAGACCGATGAATCCCCATGATCCGAGGTCAAAATTTTTCGGCGAATCTTTTGGTCAATGTGACTTTAGAGGTCCATAGCTTAAGAGCAAACAATCTCAGTATGTTTTTGATACTTTTATTGGATTCCCAGGGTACTAATTAATCCAGCTGTCCTGAAAGTTCTGTAAAATCTTTCATATAAGCGGCTCACCCGGGATGTAAAGAGAAGTAACATATGTGCCTTTTTGAAGCGTAAGCAGTACTCCTTTGTTGATGCGTGACTGTTAAAGGTGCCTGCGAGATATATAATAATTATATTTAAGAGTGCAATGCACTGTAAACTAATAATAGATAAACTTGATTTTGTCACTTCTTCTAGCCCGGAAAAAACATTTAGATGAAAATGAATTAATCAAAATTTAGATGCGAAACAAGCATCCAATATGGATATATTAGCTACTTCAACAATTTCTTCAATGACTACCATCGAACTGACCGTAAAAAGCGATCTACTAACCAGGTTGAATCTTTCAAACCGGCAAACACGTTTCCTGATGTGGATTATTCCATGCTAAAATCAGAAGGTTATCTGGCTTTTGTTGTAGCTAAAAATGGGTCAACGTCTGTTGAAGTTACCGAAGATGGACTCCAATCGAATGTTAATTTGGCATCTGGATTTGATTCCGAAAACATTCATCCTACAGAAGTGCTTAGACGGACAGCTGGAGCTAATACCATGTTTACGCAAGCATCCAATGCGACTAAGGTACATGCAGAAAATAATTCAAACGTCGACGATAGTGACCTTCTTGAACAACAATCTGAAGATGGTGGGCAAACTGGAATTAAAACTAAAGATATTGATGTGAATGATCAAACAATAGAAGAAGAACAAGGGCAAAGTGTTCTCATTCTGTGGTAAGTAGTTATAATAGCCCAGAAACTCGAATCCCTTCCTCGCGCCCTAAATTGCACGTGGAAGTTTTTGCAACAATTTTTGTACCGAAAGTGACAGCTCAAAACCGGTAGTTGATTATTTTCAGTAGAAACCGGTAGTTGACCATTTCCAGTAGAAAACTATCTTGTAAATGGGGACGTGAATTGATCAATCCCGATTGGCGATGTGCGGTGACGGGGTTTATGGGGGACCGCGAAAACCAAAGGAAACACCATTCCTTAATTAATCACAAACAATGAAGCATAGTGAACTTAGGTACCTAGACGGGTCGTAGTCATTTCGCCCTTCCCTTTTCTAGACAGGCTGTGGAGCCCGATACAGACAAGATAGGAAAATAATTTTTACATATTCCTGCAGAGTTTTTGA
>SCLF01002226.1:0-21869 GCA_004367975.1 Mesochordaeus erythrocephalus
GAAAATGTTTGCCGAGCGACACACATTTCTGCGTACGGGTTAAGATAAACTGTTCCCTTTTAAGTCAGTGTATTTCCTATTCATACGTTTCACCGAATTTATTAGCATCGAACTTTTTATGTAACGATTTAAGTTGACTCGGAAGAAAACATTATTTTTCCAAATAATATTGAAACTAGTTAACCTCAATCAAAGCGTTTTCAATTTCATCGGATAGATTCTGGTCAAATTGTAGTTCAGATTGATTCAGAGCATTTACGAATTTTCCAATTTTGGTTTTTCTGAAAGCAGCTTGGCAAATTGTTGCTTCCATACCATGCCAGATTTTGGCAAAACATCCAGCAGCTGTCTTTTCATCGACTTCTATTTTTGAGTTTCGTTCCAATTCACTGTTAATTATCCATTTACAAACGAAGTGTCTGTACCTTTTCTTAGCAACAGCATTAGGCGAAATGTCCAACGGTTGAAGATATCCGGTTTTCAGGCGGAATGAACTGTGATTCCCAGTGTTATAAAATCAGTGTGAAATATATAAGGTCCTTTTATTTTATTTTATTATACTATATTTGCAACCAATGGAACAGACAGAATTACACGTATATATCTTGATAATGATATATATTAGTGCGTTATATATTAATCTGTATCCTCTGTTGACTTGTTTTTCGTTTTCTAAATGAAATTTTAATATATATAATTGTCGTTTAGTTCAGCTAATTAATATTAGAGAACTACGTGCAATTTAAGCCATTTTTATATCACATAAAGTGTGTAATATCTATAAAGTTCATTTCACATTGACTTATGAATTAAATTACTGGATAAGGCTCATTGGTGCTTTCAACTTTGCGTTTATATATGAAATATTTTATTAAAGTATGAGTTTTGAATCCAGTAAAATATTTGAATCATATTTTAGTAAATCAACTAAAAATATGATCCACGTCACCTCCATCCCCACAGGACCTCCGATAAATCTTATAGTTCTTGAGGAATTGGAGGGGACGTTGATCCAGCCGCGCATTTCTAACAGAGCCCGCATATTGGTATGGTCAAAAATATTTAAGTAAATGAAGTCATTTTTTTTAAAAATTTTTAATCGCTTGCTGACCTATATTACAAATCATGTTTTCTATTTAGCAACTTTTGGAATGAATTCCCATCTGATCTGTTTATATAAACATACAATGAAAAGTACACGTGATCATCAGTCTGCCCGTCCGGAGTTAACACAGCGACCCAAGTCACAACAAAAAAACCCAACAGAAAATAACAACCCCACAGGTACACACCATCCTCAAATGACCAATCCTCTTCAGTGACCTCATATGACCTACTATATAACCAACTAATCCCATATTCAGATCCCTGCTAGTTCCAGACTGCCAAGTGTTACGTTCCCCTCAGCAGGCACATTATTGCATCAAACAATTGAGAAATTCACTTGAAATCAATCCGATAATTGTGTTAGCAACTGCAAAAAACATCTGTTATTGATATCCCTGCAATAAAACCAATCACTCATTTGAGCATTCAAATGAAATAAAAAGTGCACATATTAATATACACCTTTTACGCTTTATATCATACCACCACTTTGTAGCTGAAAGAGAGGCAAAGTCACCAAAATCGCAATGCTAGAACCTGCCTTGTATGAACTTAGATATTCGACCGGTGAAATCCGTCGTCTGGAAGGAGAGGTAAGTTATATATGCAATTCATTTTCAAATAATTTACACATTAATAGACGTCAAAAGAGACCGAGCGTGAATTTTATTCCAAACTTTACATTCATAGATGGAATTATCAGCCCACATCCTACTTGAAAAAGAATATATTATCATATGCTACCTCCAGACGAGTTCAGTTAAGTCACATTGACAGTCCTAGTATAACAGTTGATGAGTTACTAATCGATTTCTTTTGCCCAGCCTCAGACAGTTCTGATCATTTTACCATCCTTAATTCTGAATTAAAGAACGTCCATAAATTGGATATTGCAGTGGGCCATCTAAAGGTAGGTATTTCATAAATATCTTTGATTTAATCAGAAATAGGTAAGCCTCATGCAAGGGGAGATCATGATAGCAATCTCATCTTGGCTCTGTGGTAAAGATCTAAATGGTAGTCAACGTCCGAACCGCACCGCATGTCCCAATAGTTTTACGAGTAAAATAATATGTACCAGTCAGGAGTTAATACCTAAATACATCTGCCAACATCATCAAATCATCCATGATTTGAATACATTATATCTAAATGCCACAGACGATTCTAATGCATATTCTCTATTTGATCTACTTGATGAGTTACTTAATCTTATGCACCGTGCGGTAAATTCCGTCGGATCTTTGGGATGTTTGGTCAAGGAATAGAATCAATGCCAGATCCATATTATTAATTTTAGACCTAAAAACAGTGCATTATTTCTATTTTCAGAAACAACCACTGTTTTATCTATTGAATTTGGAGCTGGTATATCGGTCTATACGATATCAGCTTGATACAGGTTAAATAATATCTATGTTATATCCTCGTTCTTGCCAAATCACTTTAGGACTTGTCTGTCAAAAAAGTCATTTGGATATCTGTTATATGAAGTTATTGAATATAATCGATCCACAAATTATTCCAATTCACGAGTTTGGGTATCACAAAATTCATAGTAATACCGGATTGATAATCGACCAAACTGATTCTTCACGTGGTATATATTGGGTAAGAGAAATTTTTCTTGGGCGTCCGAGTCTGAGCCATTATATATTAACTCCACCTTAAGATCCGAATGCGACTCACCCATCTGAGCTACATTACCTGGGTCCCCGATGCCCCAAAAACTAGTTGGATTTATTATCCACTATTGACTGAGCTCCCTCCGGTAAACACCATATTAAATTGGAATGACCCAACTGATCTCAACCAGATTGTAGTGTCAAATAGACAGATATTTTTGTAAATTATCACGTTATTTCTGCCACGTTTAATTCTTGTACAGCCCTGATACATTATTCACCCATTACATACAACTAACCCGTGCATCTAGAATGTCATTTTCACCAGAACAGAGCACCGAGGACGCCAGCGAGCTGTCACCACTTATTCTTCATTCAAGAAGAAAGCGAAAAACGTCAGATGACAACAATTCAAGCCTGTGCAGCTTGCCGTCAAAACGTAACTATATATTACTTAATTAGTCAAATAACTGTACGCCTAGCAAATATACTTAAATTATATTTAAGACCTCAGAAAACAGCTGAAAACTGTATTAGGCATGGTCACTCCCAGCTTTAGTGATTCACGGATCTTATCTTCATCCTTAAATCAACTTGTAATCCCTCGACCAAAAATCAACGTCTCCAGCATGGCCAGTCCGAACCGACCCGCCCCCCACGAACGTGATTTTAGTTCCCATGTAAGAATACGCCGACTACTGCGTGGAATTCTGACCGGTACCAATCTTAGTAACAAGCGCGGAAGAGTTGAAATACTGTTCGGCATGAAAGATAGCGTTGTGGAGGAAGGCCAAACGTCAAAGAGTTCACAATTGAATTATTTAACGTATTATATCGAACTGGGATTACAAGGTATTAATGTTAATCTATATAAATATTTATCTATAATTGATCCATTTTTGTTATTATTTTAATTGTTGACTTTTATTAGAAATTGAGCGTGTTCTAATGCTCATGACAACGATATCACAGCAAACTGTGCAAAATGCACAAGCAAGATCCCCCTGCTGCCAACGTGAAGCCCCCCACATTGAAATTTCCTGCAGTTGTACTAATTGCAACTGTTTAACCGAATTACGAGAGTTGGTATCATTATATCATCTGAGACCCGGATGCCACATTCTAGATGAAGGGCAATGACACACATATTGTTGACTATGATCCAACTTAGCTCCTATATATAAAGTGATCATTTCTAAGATACATATTTGAACAAATTCGAGATCCTTTTGGATAACGTATTATCTTCAGGTGAAGACTGTTTATCAACTCTTTTTACGCCTATGGAAAAAGTTCACATTTATATTATTTGTAAATATTCTAGTCGAATTAGCAATATTATGTTTGTCAAATAAATACACTGTCAACTAAACAAACAGACGGCGAGACCATCCAATCATTGCTCACTTGGTTTCTATATTATAAATTGATAGTAGATATTCGTAAACTTGTGCGCGGTGGGCCAGTACAGACTTCATTATTTTTGTCACGAATTTTGACTTCCTTATCGAATCTGTTAGGAAACATTGGTTAACTAGCGACATATATACAGTATTTAACTGAAGTTTTTCACACTGAAATTCAGCCTGTTCTCTGTTAACACAAGTGCAACCAAATAATCAGGTCTTGAAACTTATCGTAACTTAATTGGACGTATAACCTGTACACTACGAACTCATGACCGAGGAACTTATATGCAGCAATATGTGACGAAGACCTCAGATCCAATTACATATATCCTGGTGCGTGGACCACATATAAAATTATTTTCCCATTGAGACTTCGATATTAAATCTATCTAATTACAAACACAAATTCATAGTTAAGTTATGAAATCAGTACAACTTTCGTTGAAGATTGGGGAATGCTAACCTGCATCAACTCCTGGGATATGGGGTATGATTCAGGACTTCATTTAATCAGAGGAAGGGCAAAGCATTCAATATATTATGTTATTAACCTATATTTTTACAGTAAAATATTATCGCAAGAATGAAAAAGTCACTCCTAACTATATTGGACTGTATCTATTATACACTATGTTTATGCTAGATTACCAAATTCCACCGTCATAATCCCATGAATCATAAAACCAGATCAAAATGTAATAAATTCAAATGTGTTTCCAAATCATCATACATATGTCTAAAACAATACATAATATTTCACAATGATCTATATGTATTTGCCCAACAGAGCTGAAGTTAACTGGGGGAAAATGCAGTATCCTCAACAGTCATGTTACACCCAAACGAGTTGGTTTTCATCCTACAAATGGCGCATTTACGGAAGAAAGTCCATTTGCCACACCATTGAACGTATTACGTTGTCAAAATGAATGTTATCAATGGCAACATTCCTTCATAGATTCATGACGTTGTATCCATACCACATTCATCCCGGCAAAATACCTTCAGACGAAATAAAAATATGCTTAAACTACTCTACTGCTGATCATGACATGAAAAAGAACTCATCCACGCGCCTTGATCCAAAATCTCAGTTCTGAGTTTATGTCTCCAGTTAAAAGCTGTGTTTTACAATTATTCATACATCAATCTTGCAGTTCATACATCCACCTCACGTCCAGTTTAAAATTTATCTACCAAAACCAACTTAATTCAAAAAATTTCCTGAACAATTAGTTCAAATCACGAAGATTTTTCACGAATTTATTCCAAATTTATTGAAATAATCGTCACCTAATCATGACTATGATTCAGATATGAACACTGCTAGATGGAGTATTGGTATTTCTAGATCTCAATCGAAATTCCAATTTTTCATTGGTTCAATCCCAAATGTAGTGGGCAATAACAGAAATCTACATCCTCCCATATGTTAGATTGAACTTCGCAGTCAGTCACTTGACAAAAACTGAAAAAATACAACGTACACCAAGTATATTGGAGCAGTCATAGAGCCTCAAATAATTAGTGACAATAGAACGACGAAATGGCGATCTCCTCCAAACCAGAGAAGTTCGACGGGCTTGAGTCCTCTCTCAAGTAAGTACTGCTTCATTTCTTAGTGTCCTAGAATATAATTTCGATTGTCATCCTCTGGCCTATTCAAATCACCCCATTGTCCACTGACAAATTTAAGAAAAAAATATCTTCATCTTGTTATTATTAAAAAATTAAATCAAAATAATAATTAAGCTTGATATTATCTCCACATCCAGCAGTACATATTTAAAACATATTAATCTTCTATACACACCCTATGTCAGTTCCCCCTTATTATCAGTAAAGCTCACTTCACCGTCGCCCAACTACCAGCATAGACCTCCCATCAAACTCTCCCATGACCCCACTTCTCCTAATCTTGCACTACCCCAATTCCAAATGTAACCGCTTAATAACCGAACCAAAAAAAATACTCGTCATCTTACCCCGAAATATCATATTATATTATTATCTCATATGCATGACAGATTCTTAATTTACTGTTTTGTAGGGAGTCCCTATTGATGTTGCGGAAGGTTCGAGAACGAAAACATGGCGTGTATAACCGGATTTTCTATTGGAAACGTTATTTGGAGCTTGCTGGGGAACTTGATCTACCTCAATTAAAAATCCTGGTTAGTGTAGTTATAGATTATATTTTAAATAAATAAATTAGCTATAAAATTACCCTATTATTTTAGTGCCTTAGCACAGCAACCAGAATTGTTGGGCAACTTTCAGATCGTACGGTAGCGATTTCTGAAGCGCGCCATTTGTTTACAAGAATGAAAACTTCGACAGCACGTCGACGCATCAGCGCAGGTCTAGATCTGTTGCTGGAGTGGCTCAAGGATGAAGATAATTTGAACGGATATAATCCCGCAGTGTTAAATCGACTCTGGGGGATAGTTGTGAACTACAAAGTAAATACTCGAAGTGACATCATAGAGGCAGTTTTATCAGTAAGCCAAATATTCACCCATGATTGGAGTATATACGAGAATCGCCAGTCGTCACTAATTACTGAACGTCAAAATTTCGTGCGCTGTATGCTCCCTACAGACCTGCCCATGTCACCGTTGCGAAAATTCCTCGGTCGGGAGTAAGTTATATCATTATTTTAATTTCTGTTAGCATATCTGTGATTTATTACATTGATTTGCCAAATGGCACCGCCCACAAAATTTCGATTCTTGTAGTGTATGGTTTCATCAACTTATAACCTATATCATATTCATATATCTTATTGTATTACCTACTTTTTGAACGAATAAAAAAGTCCTTGAGCATTGTGGAAAAAAAAACTTTGAGCTGTATCCTCATAACTTCAGAATCTCATATTCTCCATAATAAACCAATAAACCGAGTATGACATATCCCAACAGATGAATCTCCATAACGTAAACTCAATCATATTCTATTTTTCAACAATTCATATAATGACTCATCATCGCTAATATCATCCCGAAAGTTATCCTATATATAGAGTTATTACTCACTTTTTTACATTTAATTGATCGATTCCCCGAAATTTATTACTACAATGAAAAATGTTATGATGATCCATAAGAGAAAACCCTTGGTATCAACATAAATAGTGAAACCTCAATTCAGCATAACCGAAGTGGTCATAACCACCGTTCATGGGCCACAGAGTATCATTGACTTCAACCTGCGTTGTAACATACATGTCCAGCTTACAACCTCAGAGCTCACTGAATACGACGTAATAAACTCTCTTCGATATGTCTCAACCGGTCAAGTAGTGCACTGGCTCGAAAATCTCGCAGAATTGCCTGAGGAAGGTATCTGGCAAGTAGCGTACTTAAAACAAACCAAATGCACCGCCTTGATAGACCACGTTGCTGATATCAAATGTGATTGTGAGGACTGTTATTTGGCTTTACGACATTTAAATTTGGGCGATGACTTTGTACCCGTCGATAAGGTCCTCACTTGCAGCCTGAATTATTTATATAATATAATTAAATGTAAGTAATCACACTTAATTGTCCGAATTTAAACTTCCAGATCATATTCTAACCCAATTAGATCAATCTAAAATAGGAATCACTATATTATTAGAGATTCCTATTAGTCCACAAGTCAATTTTGTATCAGATTCACAATTTGTTCACAACTTGTTTCAAACCAATCCAAAGTCAAATTAACTTACTTTTTTAGATGGAAGTTTGGAGTCAGATCGCGTGCACTTTTTGAACAAAACATACGCCCCAATTTCCGGGTCCCACCTAAATCTCCGTGCCTGTTCCAACTCAGCAATTGCTGACAGATCGAAGTTCATACAAACATCAAGTTCAATTCACACCGCTCTGAGCCTAGTCTTTAAAGGTAAATTTACTTATGGACGAATATAATTATTACTAAAGTCCTCCGACCACATTCGACTCTATTTGTATACTCATATGTTTTTGATAAAATTCAAAGTGATATCTTCCGAAACCACCAATTTACTTGAAAACTTGATAATAGATAGGTTCCCTTTCTGCCCATTACCCAGCATATTCTTTTTTAATTTTCATGTTGTCAAAATAGCATTTCTAAATTAATATATGATTTCTGTAATTACTCAGCAAATCAATAAACATCCCACTCAATAATAGATGAGCTCAACTTACACCCCACAGCCAGCATCCTCCCGAAGTAGTATTGTCCATTTATAAAACATATAAATTGTGATGAATGCGAGTACAACATCAGACAAATAGCCATAATTAAACATTCAGGCGTCCGACAAATGGATTCACAGTTTGGTCTAAACTTCGGTCAAATACAGCCCTGGGGCGTGCAAATGCTATGCGGCGTACATCTGGTTCTTAGAAGCGAAAACTGGCAGCAAATGGTAGACAACTGGAGCATGAATACAGTTACAAACGAAAGCCATAAATCCAAAAAGCTTGGTTTATCCGTATTACAGTACTGTCAAGGTCAAACCTCCATACTTGATTCACTGCTGACAAGATAGAGATATACATCTGCTCATTAAGAAATTACTTCCGCATTTCATTTATCTTAAAGTCATCCATATTTGGTCCCCATTTTCAGTTCATCAGAGAGTTAAGACTTAGTTCTTACTATATCGTATTCAATTAATATTATATTTTATATTCATAGTACATTATGCGATACGAAACACGTCATAAATTATCCCCTCGACCATATTGTAATATCATACAACTATGTCCGTATTATCATATAAAAATCGCATTAAACTACTTATGTCCTGATCCAATAGAAATGACTTGAACCATAATAAACGAGATACCCAAATTTGGTCCCCATATTCAGCCAATCAGTGAGTTAAGACTTAGTTCTCATTATACCGTATTTTACTCATACTTCAATTCAATTTCATAGTCCATTATATGATATAAAACAATGGCTTAAAGTATCACTTAGGCCAATTTGTGCGATAATACACAACTATGTCTCTATTGTCATATAAAAGTTGAACTCTATTATTTATCTTTTAATCCAATAGAAATGACTTAAATCATATTAAATGGAACGACTCACTTAAACTGAAAGCCAAATGTATATCCCAGCAAAAGACAGAACGAAACACCACATATGTGCCGATTAGCAAATCATTTGTTCACTTTGCACAATTCAGTGGTTTCATGTTGCAACCGAACATATTGCTCCACAAATCAGTTGATGTTCAGATCTCTTCTCAATGCCATTAGATTCTTAGATCGTTTAGAGAGCGTAGGAGTCATAGAAGCTGAATTGAAGTTACCCCGTCAGCTGTCCGATCTGCAAAATTCATTTCTCAATGTCAAACATCTCCTGGACATTTACTGCTTCCCGCCAATTTTCAGTCAGCGTCGTATAAAGCCACACTTCGAATTCATGACCGCCGAATATGGAATAACGACCATCATGAATCGCTTTATCAGAGGATATTATTAACTCTCACTCCCATCCGTGCTCCGCAAACCTCCATATGTTCATAAACTTGTCTTAAAGAAGACATATATTCTTTTTATAATAAAATATATAGAACCGATGTCCATATGCCACGATACATTCATATAAGCTTTATATTTGCAGAACACGATAAACCGAGCAGAAATTCGACATCAGACAAGAGGTCAAATCGACAGTTACAGAGGGATAAATGTGATATAAAAATGTAAGCAATCAATATAAACCTGACCATCCATTTTGTGACATATAGAATCAATTAGCAATATTTTTTATCCGAACTTGAAAACATAAAAGTACCCTATATATCAGACAGTAAGACCTAGACACTACCTCTTATATATCTATACTATTTTTTACGATTTCATAATCGCAATATATCCTTGAACTTGTCCGTATACAACGGGCTGAGATCAGATAATATCCCGACCATATTATCGTCATATTTAAGTATGTCCTCAAATGAAATAGTAGTAGCCATCAACTTAATGATATTATCAACAATTACATTTGTGTCGTCCGAGGACATAACTCTTGTATTTTGGCATAACGAACAGTTAGCCTTAGTTTTCTCAATTCTGTGAAAGCAGAATGAGTTGTAGAAAAGCATAACCTCAACGTCAAATCTTTTCAGCCCAAACAGACCCCGAATGGATGAGGGCAGCTCATTGAACCACCCCGCAAAACATCCTGGAAAAAACTTGGATGATCTATCTGGCAATTTACCACCTGGCACAACTTCCAGCATAATTGGACAATTCATTCCAAATTTACTTAGATTCCTGAATGCGTCAGCAGACATACTGTTAATGTGAGTAATACGATCTTGACCATTAGGGTATATAATCATCTTCGAGATAATCTCATACAGATTAAGTGGACGTCTATTTCTAATAATCCTATTGAGGGTACCAACTGCCATTTTTCTGTGAGTTAAATGGATTGGGCACCATTCTGACATTCGGAGTAAATTATTTTGTGATATTGCATCAGATTTGTTAACTTTGATATCTAGAATAAAACGTATTTGATCATTCAAAATGGTCTGAACTTTCCCATAATTCTTTTTACTCCATGGGGGTTGAATTCCCAAGCCGTAATTGTATAGACCTGAAGAACTAGAAAATGCTATTTTCAATAATTGTCGTTTGGTGCCCAATCCCTTCAAACTTTTTATGGCATATATCTGAGATCGCAGTTTACTGACAATGTGCCCCAATTGAGGTCCGAACCCCAACTTGTCATCGATCCTAATTCCCAGTATGTTAATTTCATTTGAAACTTTCAATTCACCAACACAACTATCGAATATTTTTGGTAATTTTTTAATTTTATTTTTGTTTCCAGTATATATTACTACAGTTTTCAATCTATTGATTTGGAAGCCACAGTTGGCCATGTATTTCCTGGTTTCATTTAGCATTACGTCAACTTTTTGCAAGACCGTAGAGTAATTAACATCCCAAACTACAATGACGCTATCATCCGCATAGCACTGGGCTAATCGCCCAGAGCCTGCGGATGAAGCATCACAATTCAAAACCTTATCAATAAATGAATTGATAGTCAAATTGAAAAGTAGTGGACTAGAGGCGGCGCCTTGCATGACGCCCACCCTAGGGATATTGAAAGTGTCAGAACATTTACCATTGGACTGCAACATACCAGATCGCCCCCGAAACAGACTATCAAAATAGACCATAGTGTGTTTTTGCACGATTTTTCCTAAGATAGTTTTTATAATTTTGTGCTTGACGCAAAAAAATGCACTTGATAGGTCTAAACCTACAACCACTATTGCCGCTGCGGCCGGAATTTTCGAAACATTATACATCAAATTTGCCACCGCAAGGTCACATCCCATTTGAGCTCTAAATCCAAATTGATTGCTATTAAACAGATTATTTTTCTCACAGTATGCTTGTAAACTGGCTGTCATTACCTTCCCCAGAAGTTGCTGATCCGCACTTCCAATAGACAAAAAGCGTCTATTTTTAATCTCCGCCTGATCACCCTTTTTGCTAATAGCGACGAATTTAGTACATAAAAATTGGTCCGGAAATTTTCCTTTTAATAAATATCTGGTGATGGCTTCATATATTAGCTGACGAAAACCAACCGGAAGTGACTTATAAATATTCCCGTTAACATTGGAATTTAATCCCCTAGTAAAGTGCTTAAGAGATTTCAAGCAGCTGTCAAAACTTTTCACATTTCTATTTGGACTGGACCAATCTATTAGGTCCTTTTCAAAGGAGAACTTATCATTTTCGGCAATATTTGGAAAAAACATAGACATGTCATAAAACGGAATGGTCTCGTTTGTATGCTTGATAATGCCACTATATAAGTTCAAAAACTCAGCAGCCAGTTTATCAGCAGAATATCTTTCTTTTACGGTAGCATTTAGTCTGTCCCGTGGGTTCAATTTTTTGTTCAGTTTAAACAAATCAATATCCCCGAAAAGCTCCATAGAGTTTTTCTGTCCAAAGCATACTCTACGGTCCTTACGATATAGTTTTTTAGATAATTTTTCCATTTGAACAATTTGTAAATCAATCTTATTTTTCACAATTTGTTCCTTGGTAACATTACTAGTCCTTATTAAACAGCTTAGAATATTTCTGATCTGCCTGCTCTCGTCAGAGAGTACAAGCTTATTACTGTAAATTGAACTTTCAGTGGAAGTCACCGGCTGAAGCAAACCCGCCAACTCATTGATGAAAGTGAACAAGTAGTCAGAGGACCGAACCCGGTCGAAACACAGACAATTTCCATTAACTGCCTTGTATGGTGCAATTTTATGGTACTCGGTCAAATCACTGGTCAAACCGATACTATCGTAAGTTATTCTTAGATTGATTTTTTTAATAAGTTCAGGTAAAAGGCTGGTCGCCAGAATATTAAGCATCTTTTTATCAAGAGGAGTCCTTTTTTCAAAATTAACAGTTCCTATGACATTAGACAAAATAGACGTGGTATTCATATGTATGATATCATGCCCATCGTTCCCAACAAAAACCTGACCAGAGAAATGTTTGACCTTAAGTTCAAGTTTTTTGGACATACATATGTCAATAGTCGTATGTATGTTAGGTTTGCCTAGGATCATTTTGTGATACGTTGGTTTCTTGATATTGTTATCATATTCAAATAAGGAACTACGAAAATTTGGAACAAAACTTTTTTCGTAGGCATTTCGTGCCCTGGAAATACATCCATTCAAATCGCCAGCTAAAATCGCAGATACTTTTTTCTGAACCTTAATAACCTGATCCAATTGTTGTACAAAATGTGTTTCACCGCCAATAGCGGTCCATTTGGCACTGGTTTTCATTGGTCTATAAAAGACAGCCAAATTCATAGAACATTCCGAAACTTTCAATTTGATCATAGTAAATGGAGCTGGTAGTTTAATCTGTTTGATTTTGAGGTTGACATTACATTTAAACATGATCATAGACAAAACTACCATCTTATCATGTAGCTGAACAAAATCATGACTAACATAATTATATCCTATTGGTAGTACAGCGTTATTTTTTAGTTCGACATCTGTAGTCTCCATCTCTGATATTAAAAATATTGCAACATCTGGAAAGGTGTCGACCAGCCTTTGTAACTTAAGTTGTATGGGCCTGTTAATGTTGACATAAATGATGTCCAAATTACATTCCTTCTTACTATTTTTCGTTCTAAATTGACCTGACGATTTAGGAATGCTAATTTTATTACCCGCAATAATCAGATACGCCTCATTAAGAGACGGCATCATATTTGACTGAAACATCGCCAAATTTGAGTATCTGAAGTTGAGACCTGGGATTTTGACCAGAGGAGCAACATAATCCTTAACCACTACATCACCTACTGATAACATGGCCGAGCCTACATCAAAGTCCTCAAAAAATGGGAAATCGCTTAGTCGAGCTTTGCCAATTAATGCAGACCTAGGGTTAAACGAAATAGTAATATCATCAGTCTGACCGCTTTTTTGTGTACCCAGTCTAGGTGAAATGACTTGATCCTCAGCTTCTATTATTTCAGAAAAGTAATTCATATCATCGCCAAATGGCCCATCAATGTTGAACAAACTATTGTTTACCTTATTAATTCTGGGAACTTCCGGCGTCACCAGTGGACTTTGATTCGTTAAGTGAGAATTGCCCTGTTTCCGGTCTCTTAATTGTGACCTTGGATAACTAGACAGAATGTTAATAGTTCTACTTAAAGACAACTTAAGCTCTTTCTTAATAAGCTCGAAAGAGTAAAATTTCAAGTTAATGCACAATCTGATTGCAATAGACTCAATAATTTCTTCAATGATAAAGTATAGGTCCCTACTGACCGGTGGACAGCTTAATCTAATATCACCAATATTCTGAATCATATTATTTTTAAATTGCTTATTATTCAAATTATCCATAAGATTGCCTAGCCTTTCAATGATATATACGCACTCATCTTTTAAGCCCCGAGCATTAGTATCCGCTGTGCAGTCAGCCAAACATCTTACCGTTTTAATGACCAGCATGGTATGCAGAATACACCATGAGAACCACTGGATCCTACCAATAGTTGAGTTCATTTTGATCCTCTTAAATCCATATCTATTAGATTCATAAACTAAGCCTTTGTCACTACTTGCCCAAGAAAAGGATTCAATTATTAATGCATCATAATTGTTGTTAACACGTACGACGTCGCCAGCCTTATAACGTAAATCATATATTTCGACACCTTCGGCCATGGCCCAAAGTAATTTTTCATTAATCGAAATATTTTCACTGAGTATGGATTGTTTTAAATCTTTGGCGTCGTCCTCTTTAAATTTACGTTTTCGTTTTTTACGAGCCTTATTAGTGGCCTCAATAATATTCATACTATTTAGAGTCAATTTATCATTATCTTTGAACTCACTCAACTGATTGGCAGGTCCAACGGTCCCCGACTCAACAGCGAGTAGCTGCACATCACAAATATTTATTTTGTTTCTCGATAAGCTTGAGGAGTGCGGTATATCATTCAGAATGGGGGCTCGGCATAAATCATTTTCAATGTGTAACGTATCAACCCTAGATGTCTCAGGGTACAAAAATACATCAGAGCGATGTGTATGACTATTTACTGAATTGGGAAAACCGACCGAATAATTCTCAGATATATCACATATTTGGGATAATGCGATATTATCAGAACACTTATAATTTGATTCAGTGTTGCAATCCTGATCAACTTCACTTGGAGTCAGCGGTAATTCAAATGGACTATGAGACGAGGTAAATATGTTGTTATCATTATATACTTTTGGTGAATATGGTGAAATCACGACCTCCTCATAAAGTTTTCCTTGTTTCATCGGTGCGATGTTTAAATTAAGATGTGGTATATTGGCGTTAACAAATTTTACTTTATGACTAACCTTTTTGCTGACTACCTCCATACGAGCCTCAGTATACATCTTATTATCTTTCAAGAACTTTTTAAAAGTCGGGTCTTGAAAGTTGATGAAGTTAGCTTTAACGTCAGTAGGGATATTTTCCAATGGTTTAAATGAGTCGTCGAAATCTTCCAGCGACCAATTTTTTCCTTTGTTGTCGAAATAATCGGCGTCATATGTCGGTGACTTTGATTCCATAAATGATTCTAGAGTAGCGATTGCCATAGCCACATCTTTCATTTCGACCTTTTTGCCCAGATTCATATACGTTCGTTTTAATGCTGATTTTGGATCTTTATAGAGATCTTGACCCATAATTGCGATTTGTTTTTGCATAACCGCACGAGTGAGTCTGCCCTCTTCGATTTGAAATTGTTGTATATTATATCTCATATCGTTGAATTTCTTATAGTTCGTCAAAATACAGCCCATTCTATTATTTGTTTGCGTAATAGTTAAATCCAGATCCCGGATTAAATTGAGCAGCTCCATGTTTACTTTCCCACATACTCTTGTCCAAAGATAAGCTTTTTTTTGTTCAGCTAGAGTCTTCGGTCGTATGGTCCGGAAAGCGGTTAAGGGATTCTTATAACTCTCGCATTCAGCCATGTACAGAATTTGATCATCCTCATTGTGCTTGAACCACAATTCCGGCTGCAACAAGTCTCCAAATCTCGTTTGAATCTGCGCCAAACGATCAGGCGTCACCAGAGCTTCTTTACTCATGTTGAACGCCGAACGCTGAGACCAGGTAACACGCTTAATTTTTATCCTGTATTTAGGATTTTTGTTTTTGATCGACATTTCGTTTTCCCAGGCCAAATCATGAGCAACTTGTTGCTCTTTTAATTCATCAAATTTTGGCAAATTTGTAAATATAACCGGGCGTCCGCCTTTATTCAGTAAAATGATTCTTCGTTCGTCAAAGGCCTTTTTCCACGTTTTGGCAACTATGCCTGTTGGTTTCATCCAACTGTTTTTCTCCAAAAATGCATGTAAAATGCCATTTTTGTGCTGCGGTAACCAATACATTTTTACCTGCCCGTATCTTCGGCCAGATTCCTTTCTATCCGTTCTAATCAAGGCATAAGCATAATTTCTCCATTTATTCATATTGGACTTTTCATCACCAAGAATATTTTGCTCATTCCAGATGTTAAGCATTTTTACCATGTTTTCACAGAATTCATCAGCTGGATACACCGATAACGTATACTCGCCAAATGAGCCCGTTGTGCTACTCAGCATGTACCCCAAATATATCGTTTGGGAGAGAGAATACCACATTGACCATGGCATTAACGACTCATGCAAGAAATACATGCTAATCACAACATGTTTTATTTGCTTGAAAATTACTCTATTAGTATTTCCTTGTTGTCTCCAGTAGCTCGGCATCGGACCATGACCAATAGTATAATCTTGATCAATGAAAATATCGAAAACAGCTAGTTTTTCCATGATTTTTTCTTTCGAAATATTTAAATTGAAATCGACATATAATAGTTCATCAGTGCGATTAGCCAGCGTACCGTTGTCCATTTTTTCCACTATAGTGTTGTGTTGAACAGTCCATGGTGCATCAATGTCCTCATTAATTATAATTTTGTAATCCTTTTTTGATTTGCGTTTATCCTCATAATTATGTTCATTGTTGCGGTCATTATTACTCCTTCTTGGTCGTTTTTTCTTACCTTCAGACGCCAGTTGCGATGAGCGTTGACGTTTTTGGCTATTCTTTTTAGATTTCTTCTTTTTGCTAGACTTATGTATCTTGCCCGATTCATGCCGTTGAATTGTCGCCTTTTTACTATCAGAATTATCTTCAAAATCCGAGGCACGAAATTCACGTGCTTCATTGTCTTCATCAGTAGAACTTGATTGGGCCTCATTGTTAGAGTCAACCTGATTCTCGTATTCATAATCATCGTCCATGTTCGACATAACAGATATTCGTTCACAGATATTCGTTCAAAATCTTATAACAGAGTCAAGTAGATAATATAAATTTTAGGATATAAACCGATCCAATGATTATACAAATCCGACTTTTGCTCAACTATCCCATTCAAGTAACCAAAATGTCAAAAAGATCAAGTATCTAACCACAAACTGTATTATCCCACAGAATACTGCAATTTGAATCCTGAAATGAAATCAATTTCCTCAAGAAAGTACAAATGACACTGTCTCTTAGTGCTGGTTCGCCCGGCTGAGTTAAAAGCGCAAAACACCGGTTCAATAGAAACAACTACACCTAATTCGACCCAATTTACCGATTGGTATTAGCAGTGTGGTGATAATACATGATGCCCATTGGTCCCGAGCCGTGATGGTAAGTTGTAATTAAGCGAAACGTATCTTGCACACATTCAATTTATTAATAATTTTGACTCCGTTCTGATATTTTGCTTGTTAACCAACTGATCGTACTTCAATATAATATCCCATGTCAAATCTCATCAGTTGCTGTTATTAGCCTTTAAGGTTTTTTATGAGGAGGTCATGACTGTTGTACTCATGAGGAGGTCATGAGGAGGTCATGACACTCATTTTCCCATACCCCCACCCCTCAAAAGTCCACCGCTCTCATTATTACAAAATATTTCAATTTATGATCATATTCTCAACATGCGTTCTCGATACTGGCTGAATCAATCTGAAGTAAACTTCAGATTTTAGTTTTATCCGGAGTATTAATTATACTCCCGCCCCCGGATGCAAGCTGAGTTGACATAGAAGTCTATAACTGACTGTACGACCCTGCCTTCTTCGTATTCCCCCCCTGAATCTCCACAATCAATCTCTTTCTCATTTTAAAAAGAAAATCAAAAAAAGATGCTCGCGTCGAAACGAAAAAAGCAGAGGAAACGAAAAAAGCAGAGAAACGAAAAAAGCAGAGAAACGAAAAAAGCAGAGAAACGAAAAAAGCAGAGCTATAGTTTGAAATGCATAACCAGGTTAAGGTTAGCTTGGATGCTTTCGAACTATAGTGCCAACATTTGTGAGTCATTTTATTTTTCTAAAGTTTACAGTGAGAAAATTTCTAGGAAAAACGAGCAAGCACCAAAACGTTCTAATAACACGTTACAATTTCAAAACTTTTGATATTTTCGAGATTTTATACCATTAATTTTATACCATTAATTAACAGCCGATGAAGCATGAAACCCCATGGTACACACCTATCCAAGTCGGCCCCTCCACAGCCTAAACTTTTAACGAGACTTAGGGAGTCTGATAGAGTTTGTTCTTGCGCTTCCGAATCTATTTTCGGAATGTCCAAATGTATACCTTTCGTACAGTAAACCCTCTCTAAAGACAGACATGTGAAAAAGACCTTTTTTTATAAAACCGTTAATTTTAACTCATGGGGCATGGCAGCTCACCGAGCTAAATCGTGCTGAATTAATTGGGCCCCTGAGCATCCAATAAAAGTATCGTAAACAAACTGCGATTATTAGTTTTAAAGCTATGGACCTCGAAAGTCACATTGTCGAAATGGACACATTTATTCCTATATTTTAGCTTTTACTCCGTGGTTTCGAGTCTAATTTTTAGTGAATATATTATGGGATCGTGGCATGTTTCCTATATCATAAAAAAATAGAAACAAATTTGAGCTATAACGTTGTTGGCCTATAACTGGTCACGTGTTAAGGATTCGGAGTCGGTCATATGAGAAGAATTGGAGCTGTCATCCATGCGCATCGAATGAGTCCAATGTCAGGGAAAATCAGACAGTTAAAAAATGTGAAATTTTATGGCAATTTAATATTTTGTCTATTTTAACCTATAAAAATTGATAGTCAAAAATTGAGCAAGTAAAGTCGGTTAGGAATTCCTATTGCGATTAACTTTATCAAAAAAAGGAAAAAGACGATGATGCGAAATTAAAATGCTCACATTTCGTTGTGTTGATGTTATAATTCCATCCCAAGAACCCTAAAAATAAGTACTGAAATTAAGTTTCATTTAGACTCAGGTTTATCATAACTACACTTATATTGCTACAAGTTATGTTAAATAAAAACATTTCAGTTTGGATCTACGGGTAGTGGAAACCTCCCAGTGTTTAAGACAGTTTTATCAGTTTTTATCAGTTTGAATCAATTTTGTGACACTTATACTTATGGGAAAGAGTTATTATGCGGTAGTTTCCCGATAATTTATAACACAAAGGCCACTATAATTTGGGACCGCGAGAATCTGCGGAAAGTGTTTCCGCAGAACCCCGACACCAATCTATTTTTACTCACTCTGCGGAAACTCAAATTGGTAGTTTCCATTTACTTAAAAAGTAGCGAATATTTTTCAATAAAATTTGTGTCATAAGTTAGGTGAGTTTTCAGGCTTTCCATTGATATATTTAGCTTGAAGATCAGACTTATAGAAATCCCTCAATAACCAAAAATGTAATTGTGTCCAATTCACCAATTTTTTTTCTGAAAAGGCTCCAATTCGTTTCTATTTCACTTGAAAGTGGTAGTAGTAGTTTTTGTCGAGCCGTCTCACTAGAAAATCCATGAATATTTGTTAACATTTTATTAAAAGTTATTCGTGGATTTTCCGGTGATTTTTATATACAAAATTGTTAACCCGCACGCGCTAACTCTGACTTGTGGATATATTTGTCCTCACTGAGGGATTTCTAGAAGTCTGATCCCCTAACTAAATATATCAGTGGAAAGCCTGAAAACTCACCTAACTTATGACACAAATTTGAGTTTCCGCAGAGTGAGTAAAAGGGATTGGTGTCGGGGTACCAACACTCCTATAATTTACCCATAGTTAGGGGTCTGTTGTAGCATTCTCAGCTTCCTCTTGTTCCTCTGTAAAATTGCGTAGCGCTTCGACCCGACGGGCAGCAATTATTACACGCCCCCACGCGAACGGTTGCGGGTGCGCGCCAGCTGCTCCCGTCTACGTCTTCGCGATCGACGGGATAGTTGCGAATGAGAGTAACCAGTTGGATTCTCTTGTGTAGCCAACTTAGATTGATTTTAATTCAAAACTTCATATCTGATTAAAAATCGGACTGTGTTTGGTAATATAAAATTAAAGGAAAAAGGCAAATCCAGATCGAAATTAAAAAGAAAAACGTACGTTTACGTCTTATCATTTATACGCAAGTTAAAATCATATTTTTAATAATTTTATTATCCATTGAAATTATGATAAACAATCGCTTTATCTCCATAAAACCCACGGAAATCGTTATCTTCTTCTCCTCCATCTTCATACCCTTTTCGTAATCTTCATGATAATAAATCTCGGCTTTCAAACGCCACAAGTAATTCTTTCGGTACTTTGAAACCTAATTTTCTTCCGCATATTTTAGGATAACTTTCGACGACGAATTTTGACCGGAAGTGGAGGCAAAACAAAAACAAAAAATCCGAAAAGAACGTAAAATGGACAAGACATCTACGGCCGATATTTATCCGACCTAAAAATTTAAGCGTATATAATGGTACCTAACTCTCAATATTCATACTTAAACTTTTTGAATGGAAACGAAAAATAATTGGACTTTAAATCAATTAGTAATTAGCCATTTCCTATACTAACAACTGTTTTCTTTTCGCGTATGGGTCCAACGGCTCATGAATCTTGAGTAAATGAGTTCTGATAAAGGGATCGACACCAAATAAATCTCAAATTTTCGTGAGCGGAATGCGCACACGGTTGGTACAGAGGTAGAGGGAGATCAGCGGAAGAATATGAGATATAAAGGTACTAATTCTGATAAAGTTTTCGATAGTTATACGAAATAATAATATATTGCGTAGGCCGAAATTGCAAATAAACCAATAAGTAGATATAGTACCGCAGTAAGTATACCGCATATGGTCAAGAATGGCCTAATTTGACCGAAACAACTTAAATGTTAGTAACTATAGAAAATTTATTATTAACCCTTACACCCATAATAAACAATTTGAAAACGTTGATCTAGAGCTGTAATAATGGTTTTCTCAAGTGTGTGACAATCGGCGCAAATTGCAGGGTAGGGGTAGGTCTATCCATGCATCCTGCGGTTTAACATTTATAAGCAGATAAACGTCAATTAAAGCAAAACGTTATTTATAAAATACGTATTTTTTCTCTGAGGAAACCCCAGATAATACGAATTAGATAGAATATTGGTGCGATTATGAGACCGGATCTTACCAAGCAATGAAGACCGCTCGGAAAGTGAAAATATGCGTTCAGCAATTTCAGATCTGTCTAATCTACTCAGTTCCTCAGTATCTACAAAAATTTTTACTGGGATTTTCTCAATTTTCGGTTTTTCATCCCAATGTGTTGCTTTACGTTTTGATATAAATGCCGGTTTGAAATTGTAAAGTGATTTTTCTGCAAATCGCAAAAAAGTCACGCGGGCTTTCTCATTATAGACTTTATAATGTTGGTCGGCTCCATTTGGAATAAGACACGACCCACTTGCTTTCTAAAACAAAAACCAGGCTCGTCGTAATTAAGGATGTGTTAAGGATGTTCAGATTCAGGGACTATCTGAGCTCATTCAGACGCTCCTTAGTTATGGGAACTTGATTGGATTTGGCACCAACAAATCATAACCCTTCATCGCGCATAACCCTTTTAATGTAACATTCGTTAAATACCAATTTTCCAAACCCTCGATATGACAAAACGTTTCTTTATTTCTGATTTCTTTGCACAATTCCGTCAACGTAGGGTACGTAAACTTCGGAGCATTTTTCTGTCAGCAACGGGAGAGAACAGTTTTGGCAAATTCCGATTCGAAATCTTTCGATTCCGGCTTCTTATTTCTTT